>OX442362.1:16700692-16966356 GCA_949357725.1 Hyperoplus immaculatus
TCAGATTATGGTTCTTACTTAATTTGCACATCATCCCTGCTGCAGGCGATATTGGAAAAAACAGCCTTTCAATTATTACACCATATTTGGTTGAGTTCCAGCTTATTTATGTACCCATATATGTAGATATATGTCAACATTCTCACAGCTGACCTTTTGCTAAACTTGGATATCTTCCAGGCTGATAGATAAAGTAATGTCTTTATGTCAGGCAATCTGGATTACTGTAAAGACTGTTTTTGAAGTTACTGGGAAAAAACTCCATGCCTTCCATGGCTACTTATTAGCCAAGAAAAGATAGGGGGGAAAAACGGAAATCATAAATTAAAGCTTAAAGTAACAAGCATAAACAAAACCCTATCACCCTTTCTCAACGCACACACAAATGTGTACACATGCTAACACTCGCAGCTACATGTTCCCAAGGGCCCCTCCCTGACTCAGCTTTGCGGGCCAAACAACATTTCCTGTTTACAAGCCGACGGGGTAACACTCATCGCTGACCACTTATCGCTAGAACAGCGCAGGGCGCACTGCTGCTGCCCAACACCAGACTACTGCACCCTGAGGACATTCGCCTGGCAGCAGGGGAAATGAGCTTCCCTACGTCCAGTCTGGCCGACTGTGCTTTGTACCTTTGTCGCTAGCTGACTGCCCACAGCGCCCAGTCAGAATGAAATAAGAAATTGATACAGTTAAACTTATTCCCAGGGCTGACACTCTCATTGTAGTTCTGTACAGGATGTGATTGAGGCCTCAAAGACAGAGGGCAAAATATGTGCAAAGTCCTAATATAAACACACACATACACACGGCTGAGGCTTTCATATCAACAAAAGCACTCACCGACTGATATTCTGATACTCTGTGTTATATTGGTAGTTACAGCACGGAACTTTTAGCCTCAAATCGTTTTCACATTTAAGCTTGTGTACGGAATAAATAAACGAGACAGAGTCTGAGAATTAGATACCAAAGACATGCATGTTTTAGAAATATTTTCTCACTTTGGACAGGTCGGGCTTGCAGTTTGCTCATCTTAATGCTAGACTACTAAGCTAACCACTACTAGCAGTAGCATCCTCTCTTACTGTGAAGACATGGAAGTGGTATCATTCGACTCATCTAACTCTCTGTAAGAAAGTGTTTCACAAAACTATTAATCAATCTATCCCATGAAAGGTCTGAGCGATTGGTGGTAATTGAGTGTTTTGGAGGCCAACAGCATTTTGTCTAGGGTCAGCAAAGTCACTGACTTGGTGTTGTGCACTCATAAAGCTTTTTCTTTTAAGCTGACAAGGCAAAATGTCAGCGTTTAACAAAGCTTTCTGTGTGTGGCCAGTGTCTGGAACTGCTTTTCCTCTACTTACTTCATTATTTCTGGAGAAGAGAGCTAACAAGTCCATGGGGGCAGACCCAATACATCCATAGGGCAGACAGAGAAAGTCAGAGATTGACACCATTAAATGAAATGTGTGGGCCTTTGTGTGACTAAAGGATGTTACTGAAATTCTCGTTAGGTTGTTTGTCGTGCCCTTCAAGCTTATCAGTTTGAACAAATGATTACTAATGCTTCTGTCAGACCCAAACATTAACTTTGTGCTGTTTTAGAGAGTTATTTTTAGCAGTGCTTGACGTCAGTGAAACAAGTCAAAGTGCACTAAGCAAATGTTTCACTAAGAATAATGAGGCACAGCGCCAACATCGTGATGCATTCTCACAAAACACTCCTTGTGCCAGGATGTGTCATACATTAACCCTTTGATTCTTGCCAATCAGAATTTGTGCCCATGTTTTGCAGTCTTCGGGCCTTCTTTTAGTAAGAAAAAGAAATAGCTCAATCAGTAGTATCCCAAACTATTTTTTTGGATCCGCAAGTGACATGCCGCCAGTCCCCTGCTTCAGCCGCCCTCAAACCACCGTCTCAACAGAGCGCTCAGTAAAGGTCACAAGCCACTTCCGGAAATGGGCGACTTCCTCTTGGCTGTCTTGAATACAAGCTCAGAGTTGGTTTTTGCAAGCTGAAAACGCAGGCACCAAAATGTCACATGTACGCAGAAGGTATGTGTTTTTTTTTTATTATCGTGCGGGGGCCCCATATAAACCAAAACAATTTATTGTGATGTTGCATGTTAGATACCAAGTTGTAGCATACATGTTACAAACTACAAACATGAAACTGATGACAGTCAGACAGTCAGCAATGCACTGACTTCCTCTTTGACACCCAAGAGGCTTCACAGAGTGACAGGGAGAGCTTGAAAAAATACGAATTTACCATAAATGATCTTGCCTTGGCTCAATGTGTTACAGCTCAGTAACCACGGTGCCTTTGAAGTTTTTGAGACGCCCAATGAAGCAGACAATAAAATTGTGAAAAACAATTTCCATTGTATGCCATAAGCACTGTATTAAAACAAAACAGAGCTGTTCTTCAGATTTCACCATTGCTTTATACATTGGAGTTCACTACCTATGACCTTGTCTTAAAATCTACCAGTGAAGAAAAACTATGATGATTTATGTCAATCAGTTCCCTAATCAACAGTTGCTTGATCCAGCTCTTTGAATGTGACAATTTGCTTATTTTCTGTATTTTATGTCATTGTAAATGGAATCTCTTTGTGTCTTTTACAAAAGCTATTCAAAAAAGGTGTCCCCTCTGGCTTGGTGAACTTGTGATCAATATTATCTTTATCTGGCATTCAACTTGGTGGTATTTTTGGTTCAATATTTCTAGCACTCTTCTCCATCATTCCAGTTTCAGTTTACATTTTGGTCATGAGCTTCCTCTTTCCCTTACTCACAATTGCCACATTATTACTCGGTGTTACAAAATAAAAGAAAAAATTCTTTACATGGCTATTCTGAAAGATTTCCAGGCCTCATGCATGGCTGAAAAGACACACCGTCGATTTTCTTAGGTGTTAAAAAAGTTTCCCATGCTTTCAATAACCACTACAAAAATGTAATAACTCTCCCACTGCTAGTTATTCAGGTATTTGTATTCAGCCAACCGGCACAGGGACTCTTCATGGTTATTCTCTACAGGAGTGTATACCATGCGCAGTTATTTTGGCCACAAGTGCAACCTTAACAACTGATAAACTGATAGCTTCCGTATAAAGCATGGTTCCTCTATACATGCACCAACGCCCATTTACTTCACACAGTATAGCTGTAAGCAAAAAAACATCACTGTTTAGGAGGTCAGCAAGGACTTCAAATATAATCAAGATAAATAAGGAATGATAAAGACAAAGACTTTGAATATACTTTAAGACTGCACAAGCACAATAAAAAAAGGGACCGATTCAAAAATATTATGTAAAGTGAACTTAAAATAAAAATGCATATCCAACTACGGTCAAAATTGTACAAATGACACTAAGACACATTAGGGAAACATACAGTTTAAACACATTGACTGAAAAAATACATTATTAGTCATTCAACAGCACCAGGTTTTCGGAGTTGAAAGTTAACAAGCAATGATATAACATCACAATAGCGTCGCCGGCCTCGCAAACCCCGGAGTTCTCAGCAGTAATTTGTTTAGCTCACAACAGGAGACGGCTCAGTGGACCTGAACAGATGCAGGGTTATTCTAATGCAAATAGGTTAAACCAATCAAGACACTGTTCAGCCAATCCGTTATCTGTTTTGTATGTATCTGTATTGTATTTCTAGTCTGTGGAGAAATAAAACCGCGTTGCTTTTTGTACAGGTCTGTAGCGTCCAAAATCGGTCTCTTGAAGAATTATAAGGTTCTTAGGTTTTGAGGCAATTGTTGATACCCTGGGAGATTTCCTTGAGATGTCTCTTAAATTGAAATAAAGCTTGAATAGAAAATACCTTGCTGTTTGGAGAGCCCTATTGAATGGTTGGCGAGGGGGGTATCAACTCCTGACCTCAGTGTTTCCAAACTCATGGCTACAGCGCTAGTTAGACCAGCTGATGGAGGAGGGTGAAACTTCCATAGTGACTCATAGACCAAGAATCATCGAACTCTGATCTCAGCCACCAAAGCTGAACTGCAGCTTCAGGAGTAAACCTAAGCACATTTGACAAATAACACAATGAAGCTGTGTGGGTCTGTCAGAAGTATCACCTTCCAGACCTGACTTCCGACCATCGGACATGGTCAGAACAGGAAGAGAGACCACTGTCCATCCAGCTCCTATCTGATGACACTAGTCAATTCCTGAGTGACTCGGCAGAAAGTCTCGTCCAATTAAGCTAAATGGGCTCTGTGTGTGTGTGCGTGCGTGTGTGCGTGCGTGTGCGTGTGTGTGTGTGTGCATGCTCCCTGCTGGCCTAAAAATGTAAAAAGAACTCGTACACAATGAAGCCCTTGTTCCCTGTAGCTATGACTGATAACTGATGTTCCTATTACATGTTCTCCCTCTCCCAGCAGAGTCTAGGGAGGGGCCTGATAGCAAATTGTGCAAATCAGACATTTGTTCACATATCTTGGTTGGTGGCTAAAACAAAGAGTAGAATGTGACAATTTGCACAGGCAAAGCAGTTCGAGAAACTGGATTAGGCTAAAATTTAAAAAGGCAAAACACTTTTGCTATAAGCTTTAGAGAGATGAGTCTTTCACAAAACTGAACGCAACACCAAACAGAAAGTGCGAGGAAACAGCTAATCAGACCAGATAGGCCTGGAGGTTGCGAGTGTGACACTTAATTATTCCGCTTCATTATAAATTTATAGCCTCGGTGAAATCAAAGTGTATGAGCCCCCGTCGTCAATAATAGATTGCTAGTCTGCAAATATAACCAAACTCAGCCGCTGGTTGCCTACAGTGGCTCAATGGGGGGAAGAGAGGGAGCCTGGATGACCTGAGTCGTTCTGCAGGGGGTAAAAACCGCTTCATTTTGGAAATGCTGCATTAGCTAAGAAACACCGTTCAAGACTTTTGTGCAATTTAGCAAAATTAAGCTAACAGCCATTCCTAAATGGCACTCTTTTGTTTTACATGGGTAGACACTTTCAAATCCTATACAATTCAGATAATGAAAGAAGTCATACACCTTGGAGTTAAGTCGCGGCGCTTCTAGATCATTGCCGCTTCTGACAAGAGACTCAAAAGGGGTCAATTTCAGATTTCTTTTGTTATGTGGAACACAATGGTGAGGCATGCTGCACATAGAGAAAGGCTTTTGTATCAGACAAGACTTTATTATGGGATTCGCTGACAACCAACAATGAAAAGGGAGATTATGATCATAGATAATGCGATAAGGTTGTCGTTGATTCAATGAGAGAAGGCCCGAGACATGAAGCTCAAATGTTTTTTAAAGCATACTTTACAGCTTAACTGTTAAATTCTGCATGTCCTTAGAGTTACTCTGCCATTCATTCACAATGCAACACAGGTTTGGTTCAGATGCTTCAGTTGATTTGTGGTCTCAAACTGCCATATAAGAACCTTCAAAACAATCTACTATAGTCCAGTGTAAACTGGACAAATATAATACCTATGGCCTACACTAAAATATTGCATTTGAATAGAGTTAGCTAAGCAGCAGGCTGACTACACACTGTAATTTTATTTTAAAAATGATTACAGAATTCATAGACGGCGTTCAAAACATAACCAAAACTGCTTGTTACCTGGCAACTTCTTCTCTAAAGGATGAATGAATGAGGTTTTCATTGAAAACCAAGGAGAGTTGGTGAAAGAATCGCACAACTCAGAAAACACTGAGCATCTCTTGTAGTTCTGAGGTGTCTTGTCGTGGGAATATGAGTCCAAACAGCACATGGACAGGTAGGTAGGTACACACACACCTGTAGAGATACAAATGATGCTGCCGCACTGAAACTCAGTAATGCTACTTGAGCAAATGCATTAAAGACTAATAATAAATACTTACTTTTACATAATATATTTTCAGATGCATGTTGTACTTTTACATACGCTAAAGTAATCACTAGTTACTTTGCTGATGAAGTTTTAAATATGTATAAGAATATCAAATATGATGCATTGCTTTACACTACATTTATCCATGAAATAGTTAAAAATAGTTCCAACTTCACGGTGCACAAAATGAAGAGGCTCCTTACATGGTGAAACTGCCTGCCTATTGGTTCATACATGTACTTTTATTGTTGCATTTTTGTGTAGATTTATCTGGTAAACATAGTTTTACATTCATTACATGTAAATTACGTTGTATTCTTAAAACAATTATTTAAATACCGCAGCAGTATCCTGTGTCATAAAGCACGTCTTTACAACCAGACCAGAGCCCACCCTCAATAAGACAATGACACACAAACCGAAATGAGTGACATTAAATCCTATTGCATAAACCTGCTGTGACACATTTTCAACTGAGTGAAAACTACTGTTGAAAATGGGTCAGTTGACATGACCCCACGGGGTTAAGCCATGTGTGAGCAACCTGCTGCATAGATGCTTCAGATCTGCTGGTGCTGATGATGTTGATACCCAAACACCAGGCCAAAACTTCAACAACAACTGAAGAGAACATCAGGAATGCTGAACCTCTCTCTCTCTCGCTCTCGCTCTCTTTCTCTCTCGGGATAGTGTGCAGCTGTGTACTCACGCCCTGGTCTTGGGGAAGCCCATGGACAGCAGCACGTCCAGAGTGGACCCACCATGTTTGACGTTGCTCGGCCGGTTCAGGCGCTGCCTCCGCGGGGTCACTTTGGCGTACAGTTCCTCTTTAGCTGCCATAACTCACTGCTCCATCGGTATGTCAGGTCCCCGGCTCCACTGGTGTATTCTCATTTATTTAAGAAAATAAAATAATAAAATAGAATGGACCGGTAGACCGTTTTAAACCAGGGCTACGTGTGTTTAGCAGAGTCACGTAAAAAACACCAAACCCTGCGTGAGAAACGTATGCTGTATGTGAGGGGAGCGAGCATTTCAAGCTAGATCAAGCTGCCTCCTTACGGCTCGCACATGAAGTCAAAACCATCAGCAGGAGGGTCAGCCATGGGAAGTCAATCCTGCTGCTCTCTCCATCGTGCCCCCGATACACAGTTCCCGACCGAAGGCAACATATCTGGTTCCTGCTCTCCCCTCGCATCCGGTCCTCTCTACGAAAAATCAAACGCGACCAATTTAAGCTTCCTCTCCATTCGATGTCTTATTTATGAATGGATCCTGAGAACGGAGGGGTTCAGCCTGTGAAATGTTGCGGTTCCGACTGCGCTGCCCCTTAATTTAAAGGGACAGTACACCGTTCGGTAGGGGGACAGAAACACCCGAGCGAAATAAAGACTGAGAGTTAGACTTGTGTAGGGGAGTTGATCACATTTGTCGAGGCAGTGTGATGGAAAGTGTCGAGACAGGGCTGTTGAAGGAGGAAAAAGTTGGTCACACTTCCTGTTTGCCAAAGTGGGTGTCGACATTCCCCGCATGCGCGGTGCGCAACAAGAACATCAGCACGCCCTTGTCAGTTGCCATAGCAACCCACTGGGGGCACACTTTCTTTATATGTTCGTGGGTACACTTTGTAAACATATCCCTACATATCTTCGTGGCAGTAGGATTAAGAAACCAAAGTCTTTGTAAAGATTCATGTAGAATGGGCAAAACAGGAAAAACTGCCCCTGGTAATCTAATAATCAACATCAAATCATGCCAAAGATCAGGACACAAGTAGACTGCATTTTGCTGGACAGACACAGACTGGACAGGCTTATCTGAATGCTTCTTTAGCATACCTGTAGCCTACAATGAAGAGCGTTCATTTTTAGAAAATTGTCATTGCTGACATCATAGACTTGCTCACCTTTGTTTTATTTCCCTTAGCTAAAAGCGTTGGCTGTTTATAATATGAAGAAAATGTCTAATGAGAATATGGGAATCATTCGAGTTCAAGGAAAAACACACCTGAATGATATTGCAATAAAAACTGTATGGCAATGAACCGCCCATTGTGTTCAGGTAAGGACTGGTGGAGACAGTGGTCTCCTTCAAACTTCCATATTTCAGGAAAAGGTGCCATAGCTGTTTGCAAAGTATTCTTCAAGAACTTTATTGGATCATTTATGTGTAGGAGTTTAGCCTACTTATTAACTGCTAGGCTATATTACACAGTAATATAGGAGTAGCAAAGACAGGCCATTTATAATGCTGAATATTAACCGTGTCAACACGACTCAATATAACATTTTAATTATCACCATACAAAGCGGTTACAACCATCAGGTCATTTGTCCGCTCTGAAATCTTTACAAATGAATGGTCGAGTAAATGTAAGCAACGTCTTGTTTAAATAGGCTATATGAATTGTGAAAGTGATTGTAATGGTGTCTGAATAAAAGCTAATATAAGGACCAACATGTAGGAACAAGTTGGTCATCACTCATAATAAGGCTAAACATAATGCCATTAAAAACATGCCGGCAGTCATTTAAAAACTGGTTGAATGCATTGTCATTGGCCAACACCCACAGATTTACAATTCATTAAAAAGGAGTGCAGCATGACTGCTCAGGTTTGCTTCAGAAGGAATTTTACTGAACGGTCGTTTTCTACACCGTTCAAAAGGGTCAGCTAGCCCTGCAAACGCAGTTCACAGGTTTGTAAACATTATTTTTAGACAAATGCCATAGCCTACTAGTTCAACAATAAATTATATGTTAAAAAGAACGTGCACCTAAAATGTTAAAGGTTATAGTTTAAGTCAGGAAGCTCAGATCAACTGTTAACCCTTTAGTTTGTTCTAAATCACAGATTTAAAAAAAATGTTTGTTATTTACAAGAGAAGTTTTATTAGAAAAAAATATTGTACATCACAACAGTTAAAAAAAAAGAAAGAAGTTAAAACACGTTTCAGAGACACTCGGCTATGATATTAATATTGTTTCATTCGGTAAACTCATTAGTACTACTGCAAGTGCCTGCAGTAGTAGGCCTACTACTAGAGGAAATTAAGGTGGTGGTCATTAACCTTTATAAAAAATCATTATCGAAATCCAAAGTTTTTTCAAGGCACTCAATTGAAAAATACAAAAAACAGCACACTTAGGAGGAGGCATAGACATTCAGAAGCACACAGAAACACACAGTCCAAAAAAATGGGGAAAATGTCAGGCTAAAATGGGACATTAGTAGTCAAAGCATATCAAATGGTTATAATAACCATCTGTATTAATTTATTTCCATTTTATTATGATGAACAAGTTTATGCATCTGACACTAAAGTAGAGAGCCCAGGTCACCTCAAACAATCACACTGGTCAATAATAACTGCAACTTAGGAGCAAATAAAAAGAAATATGTCACTAAATAACATCAGGAAAACACAGAATGAGACACATTTAAAACCAAGGTGTCTTCCTGTTGGGACAGGTGCATGTGTTCATTGCAGACTATACCACGAAGGATGACTTCTGTCTGAATTCCCCCTGAAAACAAGAACATCAAACATCACAACGGCAACATCTCAATTCTGTAAAACATATGCATACCCGAGAATGATCCGAAACAAATCTGTTGAAATATGAATGTTTATAATTGAAAAGAGGGAGGGTCAAACTTACATCTTCATCATCACCACCACCACCATTTAACGATGATGCGGGCTGGTAGACCACACTGGGCTTTGGTTTGCTGCAAGAACCAGATAATTAAAAGAAAATGTTGAGCTGATCACATAGAGAAAGCATGTGAGTTTATGAATGATAAGGAAAAACAAGGCTATGGATTATTTCCTAAAATACAAAAAAATTAAAGAAAAACATCTTACCTTTCTTTCTTCTCTGTAAAGGGGACGAAAGGAAATAACGTCAGTAGGATCAAGTAATTGGTACATTATTTGACAAATATATGCAAGTGATATGCGACAGTCTAGCCTCTTTGTTGTAATTGAGCACTTGTATTGCCTCGTTCAGTAAGTGTAGCATTGTGCCAACACCAAGCTTTGGACCAAGTTTAAATAAATGTAAATATTGATCTAAGTAGCAGTTGCAACTTGTTGTATAAATATATTTTTTCATAGTAAGTTGAACACATCTATGACCAAGAAATTGCTTTTTGAATGAACTTTGGGCGAACAATGTGCTGAAAGGTACGTGTAAAAATGCCTATTTATGAAGGAAAAATTACTATGGACAAAGGTGTAAAAATCCAGGATCTAGGCCTCAGTATTTTATTTGAGTAAATTGACAAGGCAGGTTTACAGGACAGAAAAGCAAGAAGAAGTGAAGTCCTTCTCTACATCAGAGTATTATATTGTCTAACATGTCTTCTGATTGGTCTAATGTTGTTGTCAGGCAGATTTCAGGGATCATCCCTCATCCTGGCCGTCTCTTCATGAACCTATGTGGGGTAAAGTCAAACTTCCCAGCCTTGAAGACCTTTGTTATTAAACAGATACATCGCCTTGCCCTCTAGGCTTATCTTATGGGGAAACATCGTAAAGTTTTACAACAAGAGATTTATTGCTGTTCTACCTCCTGTCTCCAGAGCACCAAGAAATGTTGAGTGAGAACATTTACTAAAGTCAAATGTAAAGAATAAACAACTTGTTTAAATTGATTATACAAGAGTAAATGCATATTAATGGGGGGGCATAATATCATACAAATTAGCGTTTATTTTTCCTAACAGTGCCGAACCATTTTTTACAAGTAGAAACCAATTTTTATGTTGCAACTGTTTTGCCAGGTCCCTCTTGCTGTCTATATTGCTTCCTGGGTCTGGACTATATGCTACTTAAGATAGAAAATTACCTTTTCAGGTTAATTAGAATAAATTGATTGACCACAAAATATTCATGTGTCAAATGTTTGTTAATATCGATATCAGACAATTGATGATTACAGTAAATGCTACAATTTTAATATCACATAGAAAACTTACTGGGCAGGTATCCTTTCTTGTTGGCATACCAAAGTCCCAATCCCAGTAGAATCAGTAGCAGCAGAGCCACTATTACCCCTGCAACTATTCCTCCAGTGTTAACGTCACCTTGAAGAAAACATCACATTTTGAGGTTGATTAGCTGAATTGCAGACAAATACATGTTCATAAAATAATACATATAAACAAATAATCAAATAATCATACAGCAAAGCAAATGATCCAAGTAAAATTGAAAATTAAGATTGCATCATAATGATTAGCATTTGGGTTTCTATTGGCTGCTTTAATGCAGACAAACCGGTAAACTGTCCTTTGAAGTGCTGGCATGCAGTAGGGCTTTGACTCCGAACTTCGTTATTCGAATATAATTTGAATATCCAAAAATAAATCAATATTCAAACAAATATTAGGCAGCCCTTAATATTCAAACCTGGTATGGGCATTATTATACAACTATGCAATTAACCTGGCCGGTGAATTGAGAGCAGAAGGGCTTGGGCTTGCAGTAAGAGGGCCGTCCTTTACTGTCCTCGTGATGTGCCAGTTGAATTCGCTATGCGTTGAGTCCAACATCACTGGGACCAAACTGACAAAATCACTCCGCTCGCTCACTTACGAGCCTCTCCTGTGTGTCTGTGACTGGTTGGCTGTGAGTGAGTCTCTTTGTGAGGGCAGCCCTCTGCCACACACACAGTGTGTGAAGTCACGTTAGTATAGACAGAAATGAAGTGTGGATATATACGCTCAGACTTCAGGATAATAACAGTGGCGGCGATCCGGTCGCAGCCTCGCTAAGCCTAGCCTATAGCTTTTCCATTTTATTGAATAATTTCCCCCTTGTATAAATAGACTCATACACTCTGGAAAATGAAGTGTGGGGGTTTGGATAGAGCAGCGGACCTTAACCAGCTACAGTATACGTCGTTCCTTTTTTAGGCGATTTTTACGGGACATAAGGCCGTCGTGGTTAATGTTAACATTTCCATTACTGCTACCATGGTTGCATGTTTAGAACGTAGGCTAAGGAACGTCACACTCGCCCCTGTTCCGCAACAACAAGCGGACGCATTTATACAGAGAGGCGCAACAGATTTACTTACCAAAGGCATTTAATGGTTAAAATATTATTAAAAAAATATTTGAATATTAATAAACAAACAAACTTTGAATATAATTTTTGGGCAAAAGTCAAAGCCCTAGCATGCAGTGCACTCCAGTGGCTCAAACTGCTTTAATGATTCCTGTCAATTGAATGGTAACCCTACATTTTGTTTATTTCATTACATTTCTTATCAAATGAAAAAAAAAAATCAGCTCAAGCTAAAGCATGTTTCTGAATTTTAAGATAAGAGCACTTACGGACTTCCATCTTCACAGCTTTACAGCGCTGAGGAGGACCAGCAATGTTGGAAGCCTCACAGTAGTAATCACCAGAGTCCATCTTGGTTGTAGAACCAAAGTTCTGAGGAGACAGACGGGATATTAGGTGATTTATTTCATAAGGACATGGGGGCCACACCTTGCACAAGGAATAAAAGGTTATAGCTGACCAGGTCGCCAGATTTTGTGTCGAGCCTGTAGGTGGCATTTTTGAAGGCAGCGATCTTGGCAGGGTCAGCGGGCAGAAGGACTCCATTTTTGTACCAGTTGTAACTGGGAGGAGGTGAGCCGTCACTGTCATGACAGGTCATGGCAGACATCTTGCCCGTCGTCACAGACACGGGGATCCTACACAAGGGTGGAGACGGAGGCACTGCAGGACAAAACCTTCAGTTTTCAGCCAGTCTCCACATGTACAGTAATCACACTCATTACAGTACATACACTTAAGACAGAAGTTTACGTCAGAATATTCATAGTTTTATGGCAGTGATGCAAGTAAAGTTCCTGCAGCAGCTAGGCTTTTTAATCATGACTGCTGATTTGATTTTATTACTGCACATTGCTCATTTGCACATCATAGTATCATATCATAGTATTGTTATGTTGTTATTTATTCCCTTTTTTAACCTTCTATTTTTACTATGGTAGTGGACCACACTCCCCCTGTGACTATGCTTGTTTTATGTTGTTACTGTATTCCTGTGTTGTATTGTATGTTGTACAGACTATGGTGGCAAACCAGTTTCCCCATTGGGGATCAATAAAGTAAATCCTATCCTATCCTAAACAAAGGATGGGTTTGCAGAAGGTTAATACAAAAGATCATTACCAAGAACAGTCAGCTTCACTCTGACTTCCCCAAACTGCTGGTTGTTGCCGGAGACCTCGCAGTCGTAAACTCCGTTATCCTTACGGGTCACTTTGGAGAATCTCAGATTACTAACACTATACATCGTCACTCGGCTGGCATATGAATCTGTGGAAGAGTTGCAGCATTACAGAACAGACTCAAAAGCATTCAGAGAGCACATACCTCCAATAAAGCTAACTAGAGGTCTTAGTTTGTTCTTGATTAATAGAAAATGTTTGGAATGGATCTTTGCATCATAAAACAGAGTGACAGATGATCATTCAGTGGGTGACACTAACAGTTGCCCGCTTGCCCGGGGCAACTGAAAATAATGTTTGGGCAAGTTGAGATTGCTTCTTGGTTGCCCGGACGGGCAAGTGGATTTTAGAGGGTTTGTCTGTAGTCTAGGCTATGTATTCATGTGTTTTACAGTCTGCAAAAAAAAAAATCCGCTAACTCACACAAAATAGATCGGCTATATTCGCAATTGAGCAGCTGCGCGCGGCAGCCAGCAGCATCACGGTCGCTCTTTCGCACTCAATCTCTCGATCTCTCTATCTCTCTCTCTCTCACACACACACACACACACACACACACACACACACACACACACACACACACACACACACACACACACACACACACACACACACACACACACACACACACACACACACACACACACACACACACACACACACACACACACACACACAGTCTGTGTGCGCGCAGTTTCGCTGTCTACGTTCCGAAAGCCGGCTCTATCCTACGGACCTGGTTCCACACGGCACACAATCACTTTTTGGCACAATGTGACCGTTTTAAATAAGTAAAATTTTTCTGTGGAAGCTAACATTCAGCTTGACTCTGAGCTAGACTGAGTTTTCTGAGCCCCTGGGTAAGGTGCATGGCAAAAAGAGGCCCTTTCACGATGCTGCAGCAGGACCAAGCGCTTGGTGTAGTGTGTGATGTCATGATATATAGGCTTATATGAATTGTTGTTCGTTTTATGTGGTCAGGATGAGACTAGTAAGCAGTGTTTGCATTTAAGAGATAAGAGATCGCTAAAATGTATAATTCAATTAGCCTATACTGTATATATCATTGTTTAACAGTTTTTTTGTTTTTTTTGGGCAAGTGAACACAACATTCGGGCAAGTAAAACATTACCTGTACTTGCCCTATGGGCAAGTGCATTTGAAACCTTAGTGTCAACCCCTGATCATTATTGACTGACATCAGATTTCACAGGATCCCATGCTCAAATACAGCAGCCCAGCACATAGAGGAAAAGCAAAAAAAACATAGCCACACCTCTTTTTGTGGGATAGAATACTGTAGATTCTAGAGATGTCAATGAAATGTGACATGAGTTTGGATTTTTTTATGTAATATAAACAAACCTTTCTTTTCTAGACAAATATTGCCTAGCCCATCGTAATAGCGTGATCACTGATGATCAGTCATATGTCCCTTAAAGCCACTACGAGTAATATTTAAATATCTTTAAAACAGCCTCATGTTTCCTTTGATAATCATAAATTACCTTTAACAGCAAACGAGACCATCAGTGCAAAGAAAGACGTTTTTATTACTGCATTTGATCTGGTCGCACACCCAGTCCGATTTTCGGTTTGCGCATGCCGGCTCTATGGTCACATATTCGTATTGGTCGCAGATTTCAGTGCAGCGCAGCAATGCGATTTGAGAAGCCTATCCCTCCAGGTGAGGGAAGGGAAGAGGGAGCCTTGTTTGAGACAGTTAATCGTCGTCATAATGACTGATAACGGGGCTGAACCACCAAAGAAAAAAAATAAAATGCAATGAAGAAAAACTAAAAGGGAGAGATAGACGGGCGGGAAGACGGCATTGCCAAGCAACGTGTACACAATGTCACAGGAGCGAACTAGACTGCAGTCTTTACTCCTAAATGAATGAGCGGTAGGCGACTAAAACAAAGTTTACTACTGCTTCACCATCATCAGATGACCATCTGAAATAGTCATTATAACATACACATTACCTCATCTTGATCCATACAAACTACCGTCTCTCGTTCACTCGCTTTCTGTGAGGACACAGAATCTTTCAGCTCTGTGCGAGTGGTTAGTGAACCTGCATCAACTCATTGCAATCAGGTGTGTGTGGCACTGACTGGCATTAGTTGATGCAGAGTCACTAACCACTCTCACGGAGCCGAAAAGAGTCTGGTGCCCTCACACTTTCAACACACGGACTTGCACTATATTGCATCCTAATATTTTGACGCACAGCCGGCAAACGCTAGAAAACAGCTTTACGACAGCTGACGTCGTAAAAATACTACCGCTTTTGTCCAAAGGGGCCGCCAACTGACAAAGTTACTCGTAGAGACTTTAAGTCTTGCCCATCCAAGTGAATCAATGACCCAACACAGAGGCCATACATCTCTTATCAAGACATCTATACTGTACATATTTGATCGGATCACCAGCTAGCGTTATGCTAAGGGTTGTCTATAAATAACCAACCTTTTAATAGCCAATTGATTCAGCTACACGGTAGTGTTTTAACAATCGGTTATTTCATCCAACTTTAATATAAATCTTTAAAAATCATTTCATTATATCTCCTACTAAACAACAGAGAGACGGAGAAATAAACAGGTTAAAAAAAGACAAATACAAACAAAGACTGTGAAACTACTTACTTGTTGGTTTCCCATCAAAAATCACATACGTCTGTGAGCCTTTTAGGTCCTTAAATTTCCACTCAACTCTGGCATCTGAGCCAAAGTCTGCTGAATATTGGCAGGTTAGGTCAACTCCTGAGAAGAAAAACTATAATTTACTATACAGAGTTTTCTACTTTAAATCATGCACTATGAAATACAAATGGATAATTAAAAGGTGAAGTAAGCGGTTTATTTATATTAATATAAGTGTAAAATCGCTCTTTATTCATACAGTGATCACTTATATAATGTGCACGTTTCATAAAGCCGATCTCTCAGTCAGCTGCTCTGCATGTAATCGACAAATAAACTGATTGGAGGATTCCGAAATGTATATCCAATCACAAGAGAGAACGCTACAAACCGACACCCGTCTCACTCATGGTCTCACTGCCGGTGCACGCCAGAGCGACAGATGGTTGTAAATGCGCCTACAATGGTGAAGCTGGTAAAAATCCTTCCCAATGTCTGTTTTGATGGTTTTTAGCATGTTTTATCATAGTTATGGATCTGAGATGATGCTAGATAACTCGCTGCTTGAAGACCGCAGTGTATTAATGTGGTGACGTAGGGAAGAGCGAGGGGACCGCTAACTGCAGTAACTGACAGGAAGTTAGCTAAAAGAACCCTTCCACTTACAGCACCTTTAACAATGTACAATTCTGAAATTAAAATAACTACATTAAAAGAAAAGGACAAGGAGACAGGATGCAGTAATGGGAATAAGCCGATCATCCCCTTTTTGCTCTTTAGAACAGAGTAAATGAAAGCATGGAAACATATCGTATGACAAATAATTAAGGCATACAATGGTCTTATTATTTAAAGCAATTAAGGGGTGAATTCTGACAGTGAACCTACAGTCCCCTCCATAAGTATTGGAACAGTGAGGCCAATTCCTTTATTTTTACTGTAGACTGGAAACATTTGGTTTTGACACCAAAATATGAATATGAGACAATAGATCAGCATTTAAGCTTTCATTTCCAGGTATTTACATCTGGATCTGATACACAACTGAGAAGATAGCATTTTTTGTAAAGGAACACCACATTTTTAGGTGAGCAAAAGTATTGGAACAGATAGACTTAAAGTAAATTAAAGTGAATAAGACTTAATATTTTGTTGCAAATCCTTCGCTTGCAATAACTGCATCAAGCCTGTAACCCATTGACATAACAACTTTTGAATTATCCTTTTGTGATGCTTTTCCAGGCCTTTACCGCAGCCTCATTCAGTTGCTGTTTTGGGGGGTTACACCCTTAGGTCTCCTCTTTAGCAGGTAAAATGCATGCTTATAGGGTTTAAGTCTGGAGATTGACTTGGCCAGTCTAAAACTTTCCATTTCTTGCCCCTGAGGAACTCCTTTGTTGTTTTTGCAGTTTTTTAGGGTCATTACCTTGCTGCATGATGAAGGATCTTCCAATCAGTTTGGTTGCATCTTTCTTTAAATTGTCAGACAGAATGTTTCTGTAGACTTCTAAGTTCATTTAGGCAACATGGCGGCCTCCACCCTGCTCTCATGTACAGTATCTCACAAAAGTGAGTACACCCCTAACATTTCTTCAAATATTTCATTATATCTTTCCATGCGACAACACTGAATAAATGACACTTTGATACAATGTCAAGTAGTCAGTGTACAGCTTGTATAACAGTGTAAATTTACTGTCCCCTCAAAATAACTCGACACACAGCCATTAATGTCTAAACTGCTGGCAACAAAAGTGAGTACACCCCTAAGAAAAAATGTCCAAATTGGGCCCAAAGTGTCAATATTTTGTTTTGCCATCATTATTTTCTAGCACTGCCTTAACCCTCTTGGGCATGTAGTTCACTAGAGCTTCACAGGTTGCAACTGGAACCCTCTTCTACCCATTCATGACGACATCAAGGAGCTGGTGGATATTAGAGTCCTTGCGCTCCTCCATCTCCCGTTTTAGGATGCCCCAAAGATGCTCAATAGGGTTTAAGACTGGAGACATGCTTGGCCAGTCCATAACCTTTACCCTCAGCTTCTTTAACAAGCCAGTGGTCGTTCGGAGGGGTGTTTGGGGTCGTTATCATGTTGCAGTACTGCCCTGCGGCCCAGTTTATGAAGGGAGGGGATCATGCTCTGCTTCAGTATGTCACAGTACATGTTAGAATTCAATGAACTGTAGATCCCCAGTGCTGGCAGCACTCATGCAGCCCCAGACCATGACACTCCAACCACCATGCTTGACTCTAGGCAAGACACACTTGTCTTTGTACTCCTCACCTGGTTGCCGCTCCACACTCTTAACACCATCTGAACCAAATAAATGTATTTTGGTCTCATCAGACCACAGGACATGGTTGCAGTAATCCATGTCCGTAGTCTGTTTGTCTTCAGCAAACTTTTTGTGGGGTTTCTTGTGCATCATCTTTAGAATAGGCTTCCTTCTGGGATGACAACCATGCAGACCAGTATGATGCAGAGTGCGGCGTATGGTCTGAGCACTGACAGGTTGACCCCCCACCCCTTCAAGCCCTTCAGCAATGCTGGCAGCACTCATACGTCTATTTTCCAAAGCCAACCTCTGTGTACGACGCTGACCATGTGCACTCAACCTTCGTAAACTGGGCCGCAGGGTGGTATTGCAACATGATAACGACCCCAAACACACCTCCAAGACGACCAGTGGCTTGCTAAAAAAGCTGAGGGTAAAGGTTATGGCCTGGCCAAGCATGTCTCCAGACCTAAACCCTATTGAGCATCTTTGGGGCATCCTCAAATGGAAGGTGGAGGAACGCAAGGTCTTTAATATCCACCAGCTCTGTGATGCTGTCATAAATGGGTGGAAGAGGGTTCCAGTTGCAACCTGTGAAGCTCTAGTGAACTACATGCCCAAGAAGGTTAAGGCAGTGCTGGAAAATAATGGTGGCCACACAAAATATTTACACTTTGGGCCCAATTTGTAAATTTTTTCTAAGGGGTGTACTCACTTTTGTTGCCAGCAGTTTAGACATTAATGGTTGTGTGTCGAGTTATTTTGAGGGGACAGTAAATTTTCACTGTTATACAAGCTGTACACTGACTACTTTACATTGTATTAAAGTGTCATTTATTCAGTGTTGTCCCATGGAAAGATATAAAGAAAAATGTGAAGAAATGTGAGGGGTGTACTCACTTTTGTGAGATACTGTATATATAAAACTAGGTAGGTAGGTTGTTGTCAAGATGAACCTTTACCAAAGTGATGGAAAGGCTAAAGTTTGGAGAAAGAAAGGATCTGCTCATGACCCCAAGCAAACAAGCTCATCTGTGAAACACGGTGGAGGCAATGTCATGGCTTGGGCTTGCATGGCTTCTTCTCGGATGGGCTCATTAATCTTCATTGATGATGCAACACATGATGGCAACAGCTAAATGAACTCAGAAGTTTACACAAACATTTTGTCTGCCAATTTAAAGAAAGATGCAACCAAACTGATTGGAAGATCCTTCATAATGCAGCAAGATAATTCAGCCATTGACACTAACGGTTGCCCGCTTGCCCGGGGCAAGTAAAAATAATGTTTTTGGCAAGTTGAGATTGCTTTTTGGTTGCCCGGACAGGCAAGTGGATATTAGAGGAGTTGTCAGTAGTCTAGGCTATTTATTCAAATGTTTCCCGCTAACCCACACAAAATAGATATGCTATATTTGCAATTGAGCAGCTGCGCACTCTCTCACACACACAAAAAACTGCCTGTGTGCGTGCAGTTTTGCTGTCTACATTCCGAAAACCGGCTCTATTATGGCGCTTTTCCACCGCACATATAGCTTGACTCGACTCAACTTGGTTTGGTAGCAGCACGGGTCGTTTTCCACCGCAAATAGTACCTCCTGAACGTGGGCGGGGTTGTCGTAAGGGGCTGAAAGCCTACTCCAGAGCAAAGTAGCAAAGCAGAAATTACGAGCAGTTGTTGCACTATTAACTGAACCAACCGCCAAAAACACGGATGAAAAATGTTTAAGAAATACCCCCCTTGTATCTGTTTGCTAAAAGAAGTAGAAGAATATTGCTACAGGCAATTACAAGGGATGGTTGTTGTCCCGATGTGTGACTCTGCCACACAGTCAGCTGTAGGGATGCGTCACGTACATCATATGCACGTAAACACGGGCATGATAAAGTTGACTGTTTAGTGCTTGTTTCAGGATACGTGTTTTCAAATGCAAGCCGTGTCTCAGCCTGAATATTTTATTGAGGTAATCAGTTCACTCCGAGGCTTGTAATGTAATCGCTCGCTATCATGTCTGTCCCAGCTGGCTATTTAGCCTAGCTGCTAGCTGCCCTACATGTCTCCTCTCGTATGTTAAAAGTAACTTCCCCAACAACCAACACTGGGTGAGCTTAGCGAATATATGGAAAAAAAAAATCTGATCTGTGATGCAAATCAAATGAAGGAGAGCCAGAGTAGGCTGCACGCGGCGTAAATACACTCAAAAGTCCCGGAGAGTTGGGGAGAATAAACAACAGAATGAAGCCGGTAGTCTCTGGCCAATCAGAAGCGTCGGCAGACGGCCGGCCACTGATTGGCCAGACAATAGTCTCTGGCCAATCAGTGGCCGGCTGTCTGCCGACGTCACCTTTTAGCATCGGCTCAGCTCGCTTGGAACCTAGAGCGAGGCGATACCAAAAAAGCAGCCGCTACCAGGTACCAGGTACCATGAAATTGCGGTGGAAACGCCAAAAATGCGAGTTGAGTCGAGTCGAGCTGATACCATGCGGTGGAAAAGCACCATTAGACTATACGGACCTGCTTCCGCTATATTCAAAACCCAGAAATCAATAGGCCTAACGTTTGAGCTTATCGATACCACTATGGAGTCCAGTAGGTCACATGATGTAATTTTAAATATCGAGTAGAGTCGAGTCATCTTCAACTTATGTGTTGTACCATCGACTGTGTTGAAGAAACTCCTTCAACCCGCTTCAACTCCGTCTCAAGAGTTGGGTTAAGAGCTATTACCGTGAGCAGCGGAGAACTCAGATTCACAGCCTTAAAAATCTCTGAAAATCTTTGGAGATGTCCAAAAAAGGAAAAAACATTGATAAGGGGAAGGAGGAAGACAAAGATTTTGCGGAAGAGATGAAAAAACAGTTGGCAGACTTGATGAGAGAAATGAAAAGTGAGAGGGAGACGGAGCGAGCACTGCTGAAAGCTGAGCTGGCTGGGATTATGGACGAATGGATTGGGCGTTTTGATGCAAAAATTGAAGAAAAAATGACTGCTGGCCTGAAGCCAATGTTGATCGAATTGAAGGAACTTCAAGCTGTGAATGTGAAGAAAGATCAGCTCTTGAAAGAGCTTGGAGATAAAATTGATGACCAAGATCAACAAGCAAAAACAGAGATGTGATAATGACTGGAATGGATATTAAACCCAGGTCGTATGCAGCTGCCGTGAATGGAGAAGATGAGGGCGATACAAGGAATGTGTCGTTGGAAAACCAGGTTGAAAGGTTCCTGAGAAGCAAAGGATCTGGAGAACATGGAGTCTTGTTTTCTTCTCCCGAACGGAAAATTCGCCAAAAAGCGTGCTGTCATTCTGAAATTTGTGAGTAGAAAGCATAAGATAAATCTGCTTAGTCAAGGCAAGAAGCTTAAAGGCGAACAAATTGGAATGAGTGAAAACTTAACCAAGAGAAATGCTAACCTGGCCTACCAAGCGAGAGGGCTAAAAAAATGTGGACGGGTCCAACAAACATGGACAAGAGATGGAAGAATCTTCATCAAAACGAATGGAGCTACACCCGAAGAAGCTAAAATTGTGCAAATCAGAACGGTGGAGAATCTGGTTCAATTCCGGAGGGAAGAGGACCTGATCAACCCAAGCAGCAAGAATGAGCAACACATCTGATGGGATAAATTATCATGATAGTCTGGAGTTATTAGCTAATCTTTACGAGGATCCTACATCATCGGACCAAAATGACATTATTGACCCTGATAATCATTTTACAATAGAGGGAAAAGAGACTGTCAGTATCATACAGAGGATCAATTCATCAGTTGCTTTCAATCAATTGGGAAATTGTCCATCATTCATTTTAATAGCAGAAGTCTCTACATGAATTTTTCGCATATTAAGGAATACTTACAGAAATTCTCCAAACCATTCAACATCATTGCAGTGTCAGAAACATGGATTAAAGAAGGCAAATGCATGGACTTTGAATTTAAGGATTATAAACTGGTTTGTGTCAACAGAATTAACAAGAGAGGGGGAGGAGTGGCCCTTTTCGTTGATGAAAATATAAGGTTTGAAATCGTAAATAACATGTGCGCTGCAATTGATAACCTAATGGAATGTGTGACTATTGAAATCTAAACGAATGATAAATGTTTAATTATCAGCTGTGTGTACAGAACACCCGATTCAAAAATGGAAGACTTTATAGAATATGTGGGAGAATTATTTTCTAAGGCAAATCAAAAGAAGATATTTATCTGTGGGGGATACTAACATTGATTTACTTAATAATACTTCACTGACTGATGAATTTGTAAATACACTGAACGTGATGGGCCTACAGCCCCTAATTACAAGGCCAAGCAGGATTACAATAAATAGTGCCACGTTAATAGACAACATATTTACGAATGTTATGGGGGATGAAATAGATAGTGGACTTTTGATAAATGACATAAGTGACCATTTACCTGTATTTACCACACACTAATAACTTCTTTATTGAAGGTAGAATTCTCAAATTACGGGACGTAGTAAGTTACCACACCGTACAAATGATGCACAAGGCTTCAAAAAAAAGCCTTCCTGTCAGTTTACAAGCAACGTTTGAAGAAAGAGGAGTTTCGCATGATTTAAGAAGAAAAAGAAGATTCACAGAGAAAAATATACGGACCACACTTAAATCATTTTCGATTTCTGTAAAGGGTATTAAATTATGGAATGAACTTGATGAAGATATCACAGGGAGTTGCAGTTTGCGAAATTTCAAAAAACTGTATGTCTCAAATTATGGAAAATTATAGACTGAAAGCAGAGCACTAATAAGCGGAGTAAAAGGTGAATGGCACTATCATAACATTATTGTAACGAAAAAGAGAGGTCAGCAGAAAGACTTGTTTGGGTTTGAATACTTTTGCAGATGTGTTTAGACTACCAGATAATGACTTTGAAAAGGCCACAATAAAAGGGCAAAACAAACTCTGCATTGTCACAGAAAATCAGAACGGAGCAGAACAGTGGATTAATCATGGAACTGCTAAATTGGTCGCTAAATGCCATTGACCGCATGTTTTCAACCAGAAAAGCAGGAGCTGGAGAGGTACCGTGTCCAGATGGCACCTTCCTGTCCGGTTACACACAGGATAGCTGGAAAGAATGGAAAGTGGTTTGCCTGGCTGCATTGGACATTGAGGATGTAGAAGATGTATACATCTTCGCTGGCATGACGGCGGGGATGCTTGCTTTGGGAATTGCTCTGTATGTCCAGTATCGCAAACTGAAGAAACTCATTGTTGCACAAGCGGATGGGAGTGACGGAAGATTTACAGCGCCGAAAGATATGGATGGAACAGCTGTTCGGGAGGGGATAGCAATAATTGTATCCAGTATTGCATCTATCAAAGGAGACATCACAGCTATCAAAGGAAAAGTCGCTGGAATCCCTGACATCAAAGGAGACATCGCTGATATCAAAGGAGACATCGAAAAAATGGCTACAGTGGAAAGTGAGGATAGCGATGAGTAATTAAAATTTCATCGGGAAAATGGAAAGCATGTCAGTTGTGCAAGGTCAATGAATAATGAGAATGAAAATTGATTGGGTATTGGACTGCAGCTTAACAGACAAAAAAAAAAAAAGCAAAATTGTGTGTTTTCTTCCTTTTCTTCCTTTTTATTTTTTTATTTTCTTTTCTGAAATCAATAAATGTGTATCTGATTCTGAATCTGATGAAATTGGGGGCGGGACTCGATAAGCCTTAGGCTTCTTCCGTCACCCTTCGGACAACACAAATTAAGATGTATGATGTGAAAGAGATAATTGTGTATTGTGTGGAATTGTCCGGAAGATTATTAATAAATAAAAAATTAAAAAATTTAAAAAAAACCCGTCCGCTGAGCCGCTGCAGACGGGCTCGGCACCGTCCCTTCATTCATTCAAAGCAGCGGTGATCAACAAACGAGATACTGTTTAGCAAGTCCCTAAATCCATATTAAAATCTGCAGGATAATAACTAGTTAGCTTAATTTTATGGCAGACGATCACTTTTTGGCACAATGTGACCGTTTTTAAATAAGTAAAAAATTTCTGAACACGTGTGTGGAAGCTAACATTCAGCTTGACTCTGAGCTAGACTGAGTTTTCTGAGACCCCCAAAACCAGGCCAGGAGCATGGCAAAGAGAGGACCTTTCACGATGCTGCAGCAGGACCAAGCGCTTGGCTGTATGTGTGATGTCATGATATCTAGGCTTATATGAATTGTTGTTGGTTGTATGTGGTTAGGATGAGACAAGTAAGCAGTGTTTGTATTTAAGAGATAAGGTTTGCTATTTTAATAAGCATATATCACTGTTTCCTTTTTTTTTTTTTTTTTTTTTTTTTTTTTTGGGGGGGGGGCAAGTCAACACAACATTCAGGCAAGTACAACATTACCTGTACTTGCCCTATTGGCAAGTGCTTTTGAAACCTTAGTGTCAACCCCTGTAATTACCCAAAACACACTGCAAAAACAACAAAGGAGTTAATCAGGGTCAATAAATGGAAGGTTTTAGACTGGTCAAGTCAATCTCCAGACTTAAACCCTATAGAGAATGCATTTTACCTTACCTAAAGAGGAGACTGAAGAGAGTAAACAAATAGCAACTGAATAAGGCTGCAGTGAAAGCCTGGAAAAGCATCAAAAAGGAGGATTCAAAGGTGTTGTGATGTCAATGGGTTACAGGCTTGATGCAGTTGTTGCAAGCAAAGGCTTTGCAACAAAATATTAAGTCTTATTCACTTTAATTTATTTTCAGTCTATCTGTTCTAATACTTTTGCTCACCTAAAGATGTGGTGTTCCTTTACAAATAATGCTATCTTCTCAGTTGTGTATCAGATCCAGATGTGAATACCTCGAAATGAAAGCTGAAATGTTGATCTATTGTCTCGTATTCATATTTTGGTTTCAAACCCAAATGTTTCCAGTCTACAGCAAAAATAAAGGAATTGGCCTCACTGTTCCAATACTTATGGAGGGGACTGTAACTTACAGCAGGACCACTGATACTGAAAATGTTAGAGAGAATATTATTGATTTATTTCGGCTCACCCTCTACATTCAAATGATGAAATGGTGTGAGGACTCACCATCATTCTCCTTCACCTTTACATCTTTGTTGCTTGAAGTGACGGTAAAGCCACTTACACCTGGACAAACAAAGAATAAAATAAAACAAGTAATTAATGTTTAAATTAACATACTTAGTGTGCTGTCACAAAAATGCATCCCTGCCATTTCCATTGGTAAACATGTTTTTAAAGCAAAAAGGAAAACACAAACAATGTACAGTATACACCGGAATAAGCACAATGTCTGTTAAATGACTGGTTCGGCTATTGTTTGAGACTGGTGTCTTGCTGTTCTGGCTGCTTTGAAAAGTAATTTATGTACACTCTACAGCTATATGGATTTTTGGTATAAAGATGACTTGGAGGAGGAGTAAAACCTTTTGAATCTGGCATCAAAATGCAATTTATCAATCAACGATCAAAGCAAAGCTCACATGCCCATAGTAGGAGTTCACAAAACTACATTGTTAAACATAATGCCGAAAGCACTTCAGATGGAATAAAGACGCCCCTTTACAATCACTCAAAGCAGGTTCACAAGGTGTGGTCAAACAAAAACAAACTAAAAAAGTGTCTCATTCTTTACTGCTGAGCAAGAAGAGTTCCGGTGAAACTGTTGACAGTTATGGCTGAAACTGAGCCAACACTAGAAAACAATGGTTACTTTAACGCCTGGGCCTGTGTCACAGCAGATATGAATATACTGCACTGCTTAACATCGCATTACAGCTGTCTGGTCTGCCATTACATTTAATTGCTAGTAGGAGCTACACAGTTCTAACTACTACCCTGGTGTGTGACCAGCCTTTGTTAATTTAGAGAGGTTTCCACTACTGGGAACAGCAGCGGGAAACAGTTAAACATTAACTTTGTGCAAATTAGTCATTCACTGTTTCACATCATCGAACGTACAACAGTATGAAAAAACTCAAATAGCAAGACTTTAAATGAATGTGTGTAAAAATAAAAAAGGTAAATATTAATGTTGCTGCTAACTCAAATATTCCAATGATACTATAAATTCTTCATGACCACCTCTAACATTTCCCACAGGCGGCCTCAGCTGAGATAAGGCAGCACAGTCACAGTTTTGGTTTGATGAGATAAGCGTTCAGTGTAAAATGAAACAAAAGCGCTCTTATTCAACTTCCCTGTTTGCATACTTTGCGAGTTTCAGGGTCGATGTGATAAAAGTCCTTCAAGGTAAAGACCTGGGAATACATGCAGTTTACATGCAACCCTGACAGGTCATTGGTCTGTTTGAGGACATTTTTTTTACATAGGCTATCACAGGAGAAAGAGGCAGCAGGTGCACCTCTGAATGAGCACTACAGTAAAATAAGCTGCAACCTGCCTAGAAATCAGCTGGAAAAAATATTGCTTTATCATAACAATAAATCAGGACCGCAATCTAGTCGAACAACTCTGTTTTGTATGAACTAGAAGCAAAGGCTGTGCAATTAATTTAAACCGAATATAAAAATCACAATTTTGGCTTCCAACAATTGTGAAAATAAGATAATCGAATTTGACAAGTTTTTAATTCTAGTTCAAGAGATGAATAAAAACTTTGGACTCCAATATGTTGTCTGTCAGCATGATGACTTTAATTGCAAAAGGCCTAAAACAAACAATTGTTAAAATATAAATAATTAACAGACGTAGTGTCATGATTATATCAATTTCAATATAATTTTACCCTGTTCATCTGGAGTGTATCGCCTTAAACATAAGGTCGAAAGAGGAACAAGAATGTGGAAATAGTGGCTTCAGACACTGTTATTTTTTTTGCAAAACAGGAGGAACTATCCTCTCTCTCTGCACCTTCAACATTTTAGTGTTTGGGCGGGCCTATAGGCTACCCGCTGCTCCATTGCTGTCATTCAATCGTCAGGGACAAACGTAGCTTAAACGTTTTTTGGTTGTTTTCTAAACATCATGCGACTTGTAGCAGCAAATACTCAATAACACTTACTCCACCTTATAACCCCCACCTGAAGTAATAGAACAGGCTAACATACCAGGACCAGGCCCGACGTTCATTTGGGTAGGCCTGCCAAAAGTTGACTTTGTATTTAGAAGTTAACTACTTTAATTTGGGTTGTTGTTGAGTTAAACTGCGCCTCAATAAATAGGCTACTTCTTGGGTTGAATAGCCTATAGGCCTACTCACTAAAATATAGGCTGATAGCCAACAATACGTAGACTCACCTGTCGCTGCGAGAAAGAACAAGGCCACCGAAACCAACCCGCTGACGAGCATTTCGACCAGTTTTTAGGTCCCTTTCTCGTTACACGACGGCGTCACTCCTTCCCAAAGCCCTTTAGCAGAAAAATAATTTAAAAAAGTGCACTAAAATAATTCTTCTCTTGTCGAATAAGCGGGCGCTTGTAGGCTACTTTCCAACTTTCAACTCGCTGTACCGACGTTTCTACCTGTGTGCTCTCAGCGGAGGGGTCCGCCCAGGTGAGGACGATAGATAGGTGACAACAGGCTCGGTAACTTCCGGTAATAAGATCCTCTCAGAGCGAACCAACAGGTTTGACGAGCGCAAAGCCACCACTTTCAGGGGCCATTTACATGAGAGAGAGAGAGAGAGAGAGAGAGAGAGAGAGAGAGAGAGAGAGAGAGAGAGAGAGAGAGAGAGAATACAGGAGCAAGCTGGTAGTTTATTAGCCAGACAACACACTAACACAGACACACAAACACAAACTCAGGTTATTGGGCCAGGTCCTCCGCTGTAAGTGTCTCACAGATTGTTGAGTTGGCTACTTAATAGCTTTCAGTTCCTTCTCCAATCTTCTGGAATTTCCAACCAGGCCCTGTTTAGCCTACGTCGATACAATGGGTAGTCCGGTTGGGTTGAATTTGCCACAATAAGTAGGTCTAAGTGAGTGGTTTGTCGAAAGTGTGTGTAATGTGTCATCAGTGATTCTTGAGAAGCCGGACAAATGGCCGTCTTCCAATATTCATATACATTTTGAAAATATTTTGTGTGGCCTCTAACAGTCTTGGTGAATATTTGTGATCACTATAGGCCTACATCTCATGTGTCTGGCATTAATTGAGGGACAATTATTTTGTGTTTTTTGGGGTCTGACGGTGTTGACACAAAATAAGGAATTGCAAGCTAAAAAGCCCATTTTAATAAAAAGGACAAAAGCTGGGAGGTTGTGTCAAAGCTTGGCTCAGTAGCTTAGTATATGTTGGATACATACATGTAGCCTAAATTGATTTGCCTAAACATAGGGTTTGTATTTTTTCAACATTGCACCCTGTTTTGTCCCACTTCTCAAGAATCACTGTCATGTATTGCTGACCCCTGAAATAAAAGCATGAAACTAGCCCAACAAAATGCAACCCAAAGTCAAAATATGACCTGGAATTAGTTATATGTCTGTGATAAAAGAAAGAGTAATAATCAGTTAATGTTCAAAATTAAACTAAAAATCCAATATAGAGTATATTATTACGGGCTCCAGGTGTTTAAAGGTAATATGATTTTTCTTTAATAATATTTATTAAAGAAAACATATTCTTGAATGTCAATCACGGTATATATAGGCTACCGTGGGAGCTATTATTAGACCCTTTATACTTATACGAGGGTACATGAACCCTAATACTGCTGCTTTAATTAAGTTGTATTATCATATTTATATTAATTTAGAGATACAGCTATTAAGACCTATAAATGTATTTGAAACATTGACTATAGATACAAATTCAAACTTACATTTTTCATATCAAAGGTTCAATAAACTTGGTTTCAGTCAGGATCATGATCTGAAACATCCCTGCTGGACAAACAAATTTATATAATAATATACTAGACTACTATATATACAGTATTTGCAACGCCCCTTAATGCAAAAACATCACCACCTGACCAACCGTGATGTTAAAATCAAGAGAAACCAGTTTGAAACAGGGTTACCGTTCTGTCAACACAGTCTGGGTTTGTATTTGCCTGCAGGTTGGAATTTAGTGTAAAGAGTCAGGTGATGATTCAGGTCCTCGGGGAATACACATGTAGGCACAGGGGTGGATTACTGCACGGGCACAGGCCCAGGGGCCCAAGGGCTCAGGGGGGCCCTAAGCCAGAGATACTGATAGTAACTTTTCATGTTGCATAGTCAAAGAGCTCGGTCACTGATGTCAATAACAGGGTCCAAAAAGGAATAGCCTAAATATAAGGATACTCATTAAAATGTAACAAGATAGAAATCATCATGGGCCCCTCAACTAGTAGGGGAGAAATACAAAAGCAAGTTAAAAACAACAGCATTAGTAGCTCTGTCTAAGGGTCTCCATGAGGGGCCTTGAAGGCCCCGTCACACATACAGAAATAAGCTTTCTATGTGTGAATTCTAAATTGTTCATAAAAAGTAGCTATCCACCCTTTATCTGTTGAAATGGGCCCCCCTATCATGGAAAATGAGTCTGCAGACCAATCTACTGTACTGTTTTTACAGTTGCAGAGTAAAGAGTGCTGCCTGTTTAAGAAACATCTGAAAAATAATGTTCCTTCTGCATCACAGGATTTGATATAGCCTCTAAAATGTCCTCTCAAAGTGCACCAGATTGATGCATTTACTTTAAAAAGGACCCCCCAACAAGGTACAGGGTCCCTCCAACAGTATCCCAAACTCCTGTGGGAAACAATGACTTCCTTAATATGTTTTTGCTATTAATTGTATGTATATGTGTGGAAAAGTCAGTGTACCTGACTGGATAGGGACGAGTGGGGGGCCCTTTAAGAGTTTGTGCCAAGGGGCCCATTATCTCATAATCCGTCTATGTGTAGGAATAGTGGTTGCATCAAGACTACACAGCAGTATGTTATTTACTGCAGGTGCCCCTGAATGTATGAAGACTCAACTCTGGACTCATCCTGTGTGAACATTGTGTGTATAGCCTCATTGGAAATATAAGTTGACAGTTCATGCACATTTACTGCTCATTTCTCAGCAAGACAAAACAGTGTCACTATCCATCTTTTCACTCCTACTCTTTACACTTACTAAAAAAACTGAAATTACTCAGTGTTCATATTTTTTGTCCTATTTCCAATTAAGGGAAATCTCAATGCAACATCATCAAATGTTGTTTCACACAACAGATACATGCCCATCCATTGCATCCGGAACATCAACTCTTTTTTTTGTTGATAGATTGTAAGTTATTTTATCAACTGTAATATATACCCTTTATCTATTTTTTCTGAATGGTGGTGATATTGCAGTTCTAATTTCCAAGGATTGTAAACTAACCACTAAGGTGAATTGTTTTACCAAATATTTTTTTCTAAACATGTGTCTAATTAATTGGATTTACTTGATCTCTGTTTCGATTTACACCTTGTTTATCTCCAGGCTACCTGCTCGGACAAATGACTTGTGTATTTTGGTCTTTTGCTCCTCATTTCATTTGATACCTTTAAATCTAATCCAGCTTGACCCAGTGCTGCCATCTACAGGACATCAAAAGCACCTTCAGCACAATGTTTAGTATCTCTGGACATGTCATGCATTTTACACATTGTACTTGTTGGTCAGGGTAATTCAATTAAAATAGTTCTTTTTTGATGCCATTAAGTTTCAGCTCAGTTTATTGTCATTATACAGTACATAGTACAGCAGTGATTTTCAGTGCAATTAAATGATTGTGCTTTGGCTACATACACACACCGCTACTCAACCATATATACAGTATAAGTAAAAATCCTTTACATTATTAGAGAAAACAGTGCATCATATAAAGCATATACATTTTTATAAATAGAGCCATCAATGTGGACCTGACTAAACCTACAGCTTTCAGAGACATACTGTATATTTATGACAAGAAGCCTCGGCTAAACATGGATCATGTGTCTCAGGCACAAGTGAAAGGCAAAATAAAAGTTTGTTTTTGGTTTTCTTTGTCACAATTGGCGAAGGACTTTGATACACTGTGTCCCTATAGTGTCCCTATAAGCCACAACAAAATAGTGACGTTATTGCTCATGCATCCGTTAGTGGTTCAGTCGAAAACAGTTTTAAAGTTTTTTGCTTCTCTGCTCATCATTAGATTAAACCCTTGCCAAAGCTTATCTTTGATGCCCTTCCCTGATCTTATCGACCAATCCAAGACAATGGTCCACTGGGGGGACCTGTGTGGCACAAGGTCTCCTCTATCTGCCCTCGTCGTTTGGCAGCCAAGAGGAGACACAGGGGATAGATTTCAGTCAAGCAAAATAGATTGCTCACCTTAATGAGTGATGAAACTCCGCAATAATGTCGCAACCGCAGGCAGAGTGCAACGTTGCATGAGCTGGTGGAAACTTTCAATCGCTAGAAGTTTCAGCAAAAGCAGTTTTAGCCCTTCTTTCACAATCCCCACCCCTCACAGAGTTCTCCCTATCTCGTTATTAAGACTAAAGGCTAAAGCTCATTATCTCTCATTACAATGAATAAAGTCACTATATATTGAATGCATATATTGAATATTACAGTATAGAGTATAGACTTCCAGTTTAAGGACGAAGTCAAGTTCATGCTTTTTACTCATCATCACTGGTTAGGCAGGCCAGCCGATTTCTACTGTGCACGTTAACAACTGTTTATAAGGGAAAGTACTGTAGTGTGTAGAGTAAAAAGTGTATGCAGTAGTACGTGTGCTTAGTATTGAGGGCAATGATGCAGGATGAGATAGGCTTTGGACACACCAAACACTGTACGTTTGATACATTCAGTTCAACTCATTGTACTTTTGTGCATATACACACACAACTTCAGGAGAGTCCCGGCAGCAGTCAGTCACCAGATGAGTATGGGTGCAGCGTTAACTTATGCAGCAGTTTGGCGCCTCGTTTCACGGCCAGTGAATTTCCAGCAGCACGGCAAGTGTCATCAAGGTCAGCAGTAGGCCACTGTAACTCTGTAATAGGACACTCCACGCTGAGCAGGGGAGGAGGAGCTCTGCAATTAGAAAGAATAATGCAGGTTCAAAAGGGAGGAGCATTGGGTTTGGCAGTCGCTCAAATGTTTTCTTTTTGTGTGAAAAAACAACAAAAGAACAGGATGTGCCCAGTTTGTGGTAAACAGTTCCCCAGCTTACTTTTCTCCACCACGGAGGTCTTGGACGCTGTGCCTGCGTTAGGAAGTTTGATGTTGCAGGTGAAGTTGGACTTGCCGTTGGGCAGGTTTTTAAACAGCAGGCGACAGATGTTGCCCGGAAATAGGCGGACCCTGGCGCGCTTCTTGAAGGGGGCATGCTGCTCCTCGTCTGGGTCGGTGGTGTCAAAGAGTCTCTCGCCGTTGGTGTACTTGCAAAAGGGGTCGGGTGACTCAGGAGGAACCGCATATTTACAGTCCATCCTGAGGTGGTGCTCATCTATTGAGCAGTAGCGCAACTTAAGCACCTTCTGGGCTGACACAAAGCCTGTGAACGCTATAACACAAAGAGATGATCACATATTAACAAAATGCTTTAAAAAATAACAATTGATAAACTTACTGCACAGCAATCGATGTCAGAAACTGACTAAGAGTAGTCGAAAATAAAAGGAAATACAGACTAACTTTATGAAACATAATTGACATTTCTTAAGCCCTGAAGGAACTTACCAAAAAGTAAAATTGTGGTAAAGAAGAACATTCTCCCAACTTTCCTGCAAAAAAAAAATTAGATATTGAAAAAACCAATAACAATAAGATGAAACTAGTTAGAGCAGGCTATTACTACGAATTACATCTATCCTACTTATTTTGCTGTCGTGTCTTTCTATTATCGAGGTTTAAGTTAAATCAGCTGACTATGCTTTAAAGAACATGATCAGATTTCATAGACAGAATGCCACACTTCCCTTCAAGGGTATACAGTGGAAAAGCCACTGTTCCATGATACTGAACATCTGAGTACAATACAGTGTCACTGTTTACAATGCCAAGAGACGAACTGCAAACTTCACTGGTGATTTGCCAACGCTGACACATTTTCTGTGCTCAACCTCCCCCTCTCCCTCTCTCTCTCTCTCTCTCTCTCTCTCTCTCTCTCTCTCTCTCTCTCTCTCTCGATTTTCCAACATGCATTCAATGTCCTAAGAAAATACATAAAGCAGTTTGGCTAGATGCAAACCCCCACTCTCGCTTTCATTCAAAGTGTTAGCTCTAGAGGCTGACTTCAGTGATAAAGCAAACATTTCGGCCAGACTAAAAAGAGAAAAACCATTGTGTACAGCACAGTTCAATATATTACCATATAGCTCACAATCATCAAACAATAATCATACTGTATATGAATCCTTCTCACCTTGTCTGATGCAGTTTGAGCCTTCCTCAGTGCTCTGCAGTGTGATGCCAGGGGGTAGATACAGTAGAGGTCGGCTTATAGAAGAAACAGAGGAGAGAGGGAGGGGGACATAGAGGGATGGGAGGGGGGAGAGAATGCTGCTCCAGTGGACTTTGGGGACATTTCTCATTATTGTATAAGGATTTTTATTGATTTTTCTTTCTACCCCCCATCTCTGTTTTTACCAGTGAACAGAGGATCGCATGTCAATACACAAAGCTCTGGCCTCATATTAAAAGATTATTTTCAGGTCGGTGAATGAGAGAGAAAAGGGAAATGTTGTGATAGGGGTTTGATTAGCTGAGACACCTCAGCGGACTGTTTTACATTTCCCCATTCGATGTGCAAGCACAATACGTGTCAGCGGTTTTCTCGGCCACTTTTACCGACATAAATTATAATACATTAAAAACAAATACCTAGATAATCAAATTCAGCTAATGTATTGAGGATATATGCATAGGCGAGAACATTTACAACTGCAGTGAATAGAAGACAATAGCTGGATAATATAATAGATGTTTGAGCGTTCTGCTCAAAGGCTTATTATCATTAACTATCCTACATTAATAATACGTTGAAGTGTTAAAAGTCCCACAATTTTGGTAAGGCGTCCCCCTCCCGGGCCGGGCCCAGCAGCAGACCCGGGTTCGATTCCCACCCGCGGTCGTTCTCTGCATGTCACTCCCCTCTCTGCCCCATTTCACCTCTGTCTCTCTGCACTATCAATAAAGCATAAAAAAATGCCAAAAAAATATCTTAAAAAAAAAAAAAAAAAAAGTCCCACAATTAGATGATCAAGAGGGCTTTGTCAAAGCTACAACTGATCTAGAGTATGTCCTCGCTAAACTATTTTGGACTTTTAAATAACTTAAGCTCATCTTTTTTAATTATTTTCCCCCTTTTTTGTTAGTTTTCAGCTAAGATGATGTTTTTCTCAATCAAAAATCAGCTTTATTAAAAAATAAAAATGGCCTCCAGAGTGAATGAATCTGGAACCCCTGGGATGGGCAAGGGAGCTTTGGAAACCACATTCACAGAAACAAAACAAAAGATTTTGATACCCATCAACCACATTGCATTGCAATCAATAAAATAGTTATTCAAACCTTTCACTCAAAAGGTGGGGGATCACCAGGGTCAGTAGGATTTTATTCTCTGAAACCTGTAGGTGCTAAATTTCATTGCAATCTATCAAATAGTTCCAACAGACAGACGGACTGACAGACCAACACTGTCACTATATCCTCTGCATCCTCTGTATCCTCAATATCCTCTCCCTATATCCTCAGCATCCTCTTCAAACTGCTGATCCATTTTGTCAAGGTCCTTCCTAAACAGTTGCCGTACTGAGGCAGTCTCCCAGGACCCCGACAGAAGTGCTGCAGAGGCAAGAAGGCAAGAACCACAGCAAACAATAAAAGCACAGTATATCTGCCAATTTACACTGTATATTTCATTTCAAATATATAGGCACTACATACATACATACTGTATATCACGTCTTTCTCCTCCTTTTTCACAATCAAGAGCAGTGAAGGCAGGTGTGGTGAGGTGTAGTGATCCCTGCCAAAAGGATTCATTAGAGATTCTGTAGCTGTGGATCCTGCTGGATGCTGCTGTCGATTCACTGCAGATGAAACGCAGATCCTATTCTTCTTCATTGGTGTGTGCAGGACACTGTTCTATGTCTACTACACTTTGTACACTTCCAGTATTTTTCACCTTAGGATCGATACCAAACAGTGTACTTTCATTTTACAAAAGCCATGCACCCATTAGATTCTATGAGGAAAAGCTGGGACTTCTGTTTAGGAGCATAACTTGCCCTGACAAGAAAATAAGGCTTTAACAGCAGTGAAAACCTGCCAGCCAGATGAGTGGGTGGGCTACCTTAGACACATCGATTTTAAACATAAAATGATTGGCCATCAAATAAAGACTCTATTCTTCCGCATCATTGCTTTCCCAATGTATAGAAAATATACACTTTTATTTTGAAGGAAACGATCCAAAGGCAAGCCTCTATACGCCCCAGAGAGGTAAGCAATATGATCAGTATTGATATTGATCAGATATCCTATAGCACACTGTGACTTTGTTTGCATTATTGTACATTGTAGCAATGCAGCTGACACTGTTTAAGCTCTGCAACTTCTCATGCATGAGCACTCACTGCGCACAGCCGGGTTTCTGACATGCAGCTGCATAATAGACCTCTACGAACCCCATACACAACAGTTACAATACCAAGTTAAGGGACCATCAATGAATAACAGTATTTTTTAATTATGACATTTTTGTATGTAGCCCACCTATATCCATGTATGCTTAAACATGTAGCACAGTTGCATGTTTTTTAAGTGCATGGCAATACAATTTTGATTCATGGAAATGATTTCAATATTGTAATGAAATGTTTCCAGTTGCTTGTTAAATGCCCCACAGACACAAAGTACAATCACTGTGTTGGTGTAGTCTCATCTGCAGCCTGCATTAGGCTGCAGGCCTGCTATAATTGCTCAAGTCTATTGGTTGCAGTAACATACTGTTGAGTTTGCATGTTTACTTTGTGTTGAAAGCTTCTTGAGATTGCCCTAATCACTGCTTTAATTCTTTCCATAATGACTTTTGTGCCTATTGATTTACCCCAAAAAAAGACTAATACTACAGCTACAGCTAAAACTATACTGACATATTAAAGTAATGCTCAGTAAAAGTTTCCTATGTTTAATATGAACAAGCCACTGTTGGTGCTTTTGCAAGTCACTGCTATTGCCCTGCACCTAATCAGACCATAATTTTAGCGAGGGAAACTAAACTACTGCATAAGTCAATTATTTGAACATGCTGCAATGAGGTAAAAACCGATCTGAAGTGAATGAGCGTTTTGGATTAGAATTGACTCCCACAGCTGTTCACCTTTAAAGCCCTTGGGAGGCTTGAATGTCTGAGCATTCGTCCGACCAGCAATCTTCATTCACTCCTTTCTTTTAACACTAGATGTCACTAGATCATAAATTGCTGTAGCCAATTGCTGTGGTGGTGCTTCCAGTTTTTGTCAGCACACCACCACCACCAAAAAAAAGTGTGTGGATGAGAGTAAGTGGTATAGCAACGATATGAAGAGCACATGCACATCCATTGGTTGTTTGCCAAGTTCAAGTCCCCCAACCTAGGACCTCCTGTAAAGACTTCATCTTCTTCTCCCTTTCGAGCCTAAATCCTGCACCACGGGATAATAAGCACGAAATTTCTCCAAATCATTGACTTGGGTCCCTGATAGGCCTAATCAAGAGAAGAGGGAGGCTATTGCCGATGTGTATGTGTGCGTGCGAGCGCGCGTGCGCGTGTGTTTGAGAGAGGGCGCGCAGTGCAATAACTGTATCCTCAGTCAAAAGTCAGCACTGCTCTGCTGATGCTGCGGATGCGGCTCCGCATACCGACACACCATCTCGGGACAGGGACCAAGTATAAGGTAAGACCGGATGTTCCATCAGTGTGGCTAAAGAAAAAAGAGGAAAATCTAACGTTGTCAGGTCGGTTTTGATTGTGTCAGAAAGCACGTCTGCATGTCTGCAGTTATTTTACCTGCAGTGAGGGTGCAGAAAGTGTGCGCATAGCCTACACACAAGTACACTGAGGAGAGCTCGACAGTTTGCTGCAGCGCTGCATGGGCGTAGTCCTGTCTCCTTTTGGGCTGCAGGCAGAACATAACTTCCAGGCCCGCTAACACTGGCGGCTTTGTTGCATGTTTAGGTTACTCTATGTCTTTATAGATTCTGAGCTATAGTTTTTTTCCCGCAGTAATACGTGATGGTGTGCTGTATGTGCAGCTTTGTCATGTTGTCCCATGTCTGCCAGGTCATAACGTGCAGTGAAGGTTATTGATCTGATCGGACACATACCAGTCGCCATGGAGTTGCACCTTTTCGCCACGGCCTGTCTCCTCTTGGGCAGGATAATGATGACGCATCAAACTACTCACAGTATGTGTGATCCTTTTGTGTTTACTTATGTGTAGACGGATGCAACTGCCATGCTATACTGAAGAAAGACATGGCTGTAATCTAAAGGTGCTTTAGCAAAAAGTTGGCTTGATATCAGTTGGACACCCATCTATTTTGGATTGTTAAAAGTTTACTGTGGGTGAATGTATCGAAAAGTTTTTTTTTTTTTAAATAAATAAATTTGTTTTAAATACCAAATGCAAATCATTTTGAGATCAAGTCCATATTGTCCCATGATAACAAACATATGCTGCAGCAATGATGTCATTGCCCAATTTCACCTCAGAGGTCAGTAAAGTTTTATTAGGATTATGGTATGTCATCCAAATGAAGAAGAACAAAGATAGACTTTATTTCAAAAGCATGTTGTGTCTTTAAAACCATCCTTTATGTTCTCACTGTATTGAATGGGAGATGGGAAGGAGGTGAAATGTGGTTATCAAAAGCTTTGTATCGCTGACATCACTGTTTAATATTATCTTGCTTTTCATTTAAAGTGGAGTCCGTGATTCTGCTTGTTGTCAAAATCACATTGTGTCCGTACTGTGTGTTCCATAAAAAAAAAATCCAGTGTTATTACACAGCCTAGGCTCTGTAAACGGGCACGTTGCTTGCTATGGTGGGCCCCCCTTGTTTACATACCCTTTGTTTACATACCAGTTTACAGAGCCTAGACTATGTATGAACACCATATTTTTTTCTTATTTTCACAAAAAGGGATTTTGACAACAAGCTTTATCCAGAATCGCTGACTCTGGGGACAAGCCTAGAAAATACCTGATAATATGGAAACAAATATCGATGAAAGATCTACATTATTACAAAAGTATATGAATCTGAATCATGTTGGGCCTATCGATCCCAGGGGGGAAATTCTGTATTTAGATTTTTTTTTTTTAAATATTTATTTATTTTGTATTATTGTGAGTGACCAATGACGGAGCCCCAAAGTCTTTGATATTAAATAAAAAGTCTAAATGAGTATGAAATAATTAATCTTATAAATTAAATTTGTAAAATGTTTCAGTGTGGTTTAACTGTCAACGTCCAAGTTAAGCTATAGCATTAACATTAGCTTATTAATTCAGAGTTATCTCTGCCATATTTTGACATTTAAATACTTTTCTCTCTCTTTTAAAGACTCTGCGAAGAGCAAAAAGACTCACAGTTGCTAAAGCCAAGAGTAGCTTGCTACAACTTCCAACAGTAGCTCTTACATTTAATGCTGAGTCACAAGTTGACCTAGTTTGTAATCAGACTAGTAGGCTAAGCTAGCATGTGTACATCCTTGTTAAGATAAATCTTAAAATCTAAGCAAGTTTAGTTACTATGTAGGCCTAGAGCGGCTGCCTATTACACATAGTATTTAGAATAATGTTGGCATTGTTGTGGCTTCAGCTAACAGGAGCTAACTAGCTACATTTTGTAACAATTGTTGCGTTTGCTAGCTCTGAGAGAAAAGGAGACACTTTATTGGCTGAAAGGTGAGAGTGTGTCATTTTTTAATCAAAATGTAGGGGAGAAAGGGGTAATCTGAGCCACTTTTTACATTTGCTCCCCTCTAAGCGAGCTAAAATTATTCATCACTCAAATTGACACATTTCCCATTAATTCAGGATGTTTCCTAGAAATGGGCATTAGCAGAATTTTTTCAAGACAAAGGGCAGTGAAAATATGATTGTTTTAAAAAAAGTTGTCATGTAGCTCACTTTACCCCCGCTGTGGGGTAAACTGAGACAGACCAGAAAAATCAAGGGGGTAAACTGATCCACTTAATTTTTCCACTCTGAAACTACCATAGCAACACATATTGTAACAGTTAGAATCCTGAAAGCTAGCCACACATTCCAGAACTAATGTTGGACTAGTAAAAGAATGATTGGGTTTGGTCAATTAAGCAAAGCAAATTTTCTAAACACTTGAAAGTAACTGTGAACAAAATCAAATACAACATATTATAATTCAAAAGGTTTTAATAAGATTCAAATGACAGATAGAACCAGTTAGATTAGAACACAGTCTTGGGGTCAGAACACAGGACCCTTGGAGCCAGCTTGTGTCTGGGGGTCAAAGCATAGGAAAATCAGAACCAGCGAGAACAGCCTGGGACTCAGAACACAGGAGAAGACCCAACTGGATTATAACATCAGCCTGTCATACTCTACAACTAGGCCTACTCTACATTACAGCCCTAAACGTTACAGGGAAAGATGAGAAGGTGCTCTTTCCCCAGGTGTGGTTGCCCCAGGTCGTCTTCCTGGTGTATTTCCTTGGCATGATGGCTTTTCTACATTGTGTATGATATTAAAATAAAACATATGTTATGTAATATTACATTAAAATATGTTTAAGACTAAACTTAACTTGTGCCTCATGGTGGGGGAAAGTGAGACAGTGGCTCACTTTCCCCCACAGCATTTGGCTCACTTTCCCCCACCACCACAATTTGAGAAAAAACTACCTCTCTTAGCATTTCAGGCTAATCTTTAGCTAATAACATCACATGGTTTTTATATGTTGGTAGTTCATCAACACATATGATAGAAGTTTTTCTACGTGAATACGTTTGCTTTGGCACAACAGTTGATTAAGTTGACAGCAAGAAAATTTACTTTTACATGCAAAATACCTATTTTGGTGAAAAAAACTTGCTTACCACAGCACCATGAGGTCCTCTCTTTCAGGGCCATGGGGAAATGAGAGGGGCTTGAAAACGTATATCTCACATGACCAAAAATGTTTTCCGTTGCCTAGATACAGGGGGTGGCTCACATTACCCGATGCCTCAGATTCCCCCGTTCTCCCCTATAATAAAATAGTAAAATAATTACAAAGAGAGAGGTGGAGTCAGCAATTCTGGAGAATGATTTTTTCTCAAAATAACTTTTTGCCAAAATCAGTTAATACTAATCCAGTGTTAATACACAGCAGTTTCAGAGTGATAACAGATAAATCCACATTGATGTTTTCCATCTCTTTCAGTGAACTCTGTGACTACGTTTCTGTTCACTCCGCGCGGGCCTCAGATGTTTCCGTGTCTAACTTACCTGGAGCGCAACGTCAGGGTGGACTGTGAGTTTCCGCCAACTTACCAGGTGCCCGGCCCCTACTGTGAGTATCGACAGGACAGCCGGCTGGTGGGCAGCACCTACCCCAACGCTGTGGTCTATGTCTCAATAGAGGACCGCAGGAAAAGCAACGTCAGCCTGGTCGCTCCCAATCTGTGCCGCCTCACATGGGCCCCGCTAGCCGACGAGAGGCCTTTTACCTACACCTGCAGGGTGTACCAGGGCAATAGCTGGAAGGAGAACAGCATGGCCGTCCATCACAGTGAGTAGTAGACTTCCCATCAGCTTTGCCATTTGGGGTCTATGCTTTTTTATTAAAACACCAACTGGAACATTATCTAAACTCACATTCTGCTCTCTCGCCAGGGATTCTTCCCATCTGCTCTGCAATCAGTGTCATGTTTCAATCAGCGCCATGGTTTTTATCCCTGGTGATGTCACTTCCTGTGGCGGTGGGTCTTCTGAGTCCATGAGCTCAACAACTGGACCTTTCATATACAGTATGATTTGTGACTCAGTCCCATTGGATGATAGGTGGTTCAACTCGGATGATTTGATTTAGATATTATTTTACATTTTGGACAGAGAGTAGTAGCCATGAATACCCCTCTAAATAAATGAGACTGGATCAAATCGACGATTTCACTGTCATTGGACGATCATTTAAAACATGTACTTTGTAAGATTGTATGTAATAGACCTCATTTTCACCACTGTACCTTCAACAACATTGTTTCAAAATGCTATCATAAGGGTTAAAGAAATTGTGACGTCTTCAAATTATTGCAACAGTGTTCATTTTCTACAATAGCTATTTAAAAGAGGAGATAACTGATAGATTTTTAATCTGCTGTCTTGATCAGGTCTCCATTGTAAATAAGATGTATTGGGGCCTATGTACTTAAACAATCATAGCGTTAATGGCCCAATAAATATTACTTTTGTGGTTTTGTATTTAGTTTTTTAAATAAATTCAGATGCTTCTTTTAGATTTATATTGCATGTTAATGCTGTTCTAAACACAAATAGGTGTGATGATACACACTGACATTTAAAGTTTGGAACTTCCATCTACACTAAAAGAATGGAGAGCCTTTGGATTGGATTGGTTATCCTATAGATTCATTATGAGTGAAAATATTGCAGCTTTTGTCTCTCATTTCAACATTATTTTAGTTTGGATTATAAAACTGTCCGACCAGTTTGATTACTTAACATTGACAGGTGGGTGATATGACTATTGAATAATATAAGGATGGAATAACTGCTCAGACACTGCCTTTCCTGTTAGCAACTCTAATCTCCAATATCTTGAGTACCTTTAAATAGAATTATGTCTGTGCACTGGACCTCCATGTGAGGTTAAACTGGCTAGAGCAAAGCAGCTCATACACAGTCTGTTTTCTACGCCCACATGTTGCAATATCAGAGTGTTTTATGTCCTTTGACAGCAATAAGAAAAAATATTTTGAATGGTTGTTCCTTAATTGAATACCCTTTGGAGAAAAGACACTTACTATGTCACTGGCCATGTTTCACTCAGTGCTTTGATGCTAATCTGTCCTCACAGCCTGAAAACACACGCAGATGAATGACTGTTTTAATGGCTAGCTTGAAATGTCTGTTCCACAAACGAGTTTTGCACAGTATATATTCATCGTACTAAACCTGGACAAGCACTCCTGCATAAGTACAAGTACTGATGTTTTTATTTACGCAGTATATATGAAAGAATATTGTATGTGTATTTTAAAAGCTGCGTCCATCTTAATATTTTATGTTTGCAGTGTACACACCTTTCACACTGTCTTAACCCACACATTTAATGTAGGGCCTTTGAGGCTCCCTGTATGCTGCTGCAGGCTTTATTCAAATTACTTTGATGTCACAATCGTAACAATAACTGTGTACGCCGTGCAATTTGTTAATTTTGCCATTGTTAGATGTGACTATGGTTTGCAAAGTAGTTCGGTAATCAAGATGTCTTTATATTTTTAAAATAGACAAGTCAGCTTGTTTTGGTGCTTTCATTCTACCACAAGAGGTGTACTAAGAGCTATAGCAGAACTATACTAAAAAATAAAGGATATGCACAAAACAAGTTTTCTTTTTGTCTTTTCTCTGCACAAGTCACCATTTCTATAGAATACACTTCAGCTTTGAATAAATCTGTGGGGCCCAGTAAAAAAGACAAAGCTACAACCCTTTAGTTCACTTCAATATCTGCACATTTCATACACAATGTAGGCATTCAGAAATGTATCGAACACACTCACACACCCCTTTTAAACCCGCTGTCATCAAAGCCTTATTTGCTCTTCTCATCAGTTTTGTAGTGGTGCTACCAGGTTTTGTCCTGCAGAGGGAACTGTTGTTATGCCACACTATTTGACAGCCACTGAAAACACAAGAGTTCTCATCCAGAATAGAGAAGGAAACTATTCTCTCTGTGATCAAATTTCACCTCATTGGGATAATATATTTCTAGCTTATACAGTGCTTGGCTTCCTGTTTTCAGCTCTACTTTACCACAGTGAAAACTAAACAAAAACATACTGGTGTTCCTCCTGAACATTGTAGATGAATGGAACAAATTATTAAGTTTGAACCTTCCAACTACTAGTTCAGATTTCATCTCTCCCGATTCACCTTCAAGGGGTCATCAAGGTTAAAGTTATCTCCTGCTTTTAAAAATTGTCACAAATTGACCTAAGTAGTTCAAAACGTGCACTGCAAAGGATACTTTAAGAATCAGTAACTATTTAGGTAAATATTTCCATCCAAGTTTGAAGCTAGAGAAGATTGAAACAGTTTACAACCATTCCATAATTTGACATTTGGTGCTTAAAGGCCTACTTCACCGGTTGGAATATGAAGGTGTATTGAACTCGGAGATCCTATGAAGTATAAATGTACAAAAAAAATTGAAATCGGATCATCCTAGCCTGAGAAAAGGCAGAAAGGGTGTTTTATGGTCTCACTGTCTAACCCTACATTTCTCTTTCTGTGACATCACAAGAACCAATAGAGACCCACATCAGGAGGAGACAATGGAAATGGATAGGCCACACACTCAGAAGAAAAAACAAATCAATTACAAAGCAGGCCCAAGAGGGGAAGACCTAGAGAGCCACCTGGGGAAGAACCACAGAGCAGGAGATGAAGTTGAAAGGGCTGACATGACAACAACTGGATCGGAAGGCACAAGACCGAAGAAGATGGAGGGGTTTCATCGATGGCCTATGTTCCTTAGGGAACTTAAAGGCCTAAGTAAGTAAGTCAGTTCTGAGTGTCCACTAGCTTGAAAGTTCTCATCATCATTTCCCTGCATGTATTGCTCCACTTTGCCAATGCTCAGTGTGTGGGGCGGTCAACTTTAAGAGGTGATAATAGAAAAGTGGAGAACAAACTCCAAATTCTACTGAGAACAGCAGACATCTTGTGCCCTCGCTTTGTTTCTATACATTCTATAAGAAACTTCAGTAAACACAAGCTGGTGTTCAGAGTTGTGGAAGATCCTGTAAAATTCAGTTTAGTTACCCAATATCTCACACAAGACAGATGTATGTAGAGAAGAGTAATTCATCAGGTTGTATCTGATACGGTCTGAGTTGGAGGTCCCAGATGCTGTACATCCATAAACATATAAGCACCTTAGGTGAGTGGGTTTTTGCTCTTTTGTTTATAAAGTTAGGTTCTCTCATTTTAGTTGTAAGATTTTAATTGTTTTTTTTATTCTTTAATATTGTTTGTGGGGAAATCATATAATCCCCAAACTGTAAAATCGCTGAGTATACCGACAAAAGAGTATCAGTGTAGTCTCTGCATCGTTTAAAAATATAAGGGAGTTTTCAAACATTTTATTGCAGTTATCATTTTCAAATAACTTTGATCATATGTAATCAGTCATGAGTTTACTAAATGTACAACTACATGCATCCATTTGGGAAAAATGTCCCCAGCAAGACTTTTACTAATCATTACTACTACTTAACTACTTAACACATGTGGTGACTGTTACATGCTGCAGGCTTGTTATGTGTTACTTTTGTGTTTCAGGTGGGTCAAATGTGTATCTCTGACACAAACAACAGTCACAAAAACAATCACCAGGAGGTGTAAAAAAAAGAAAATGTAAAAGAAAAAAAAATGAAGATGTATGAAAGAAGTATGCACTATTACAAATACCTTCCATTGAGACATTGCATGCATGCACCACTCATAAAAAAACAAAGCATAACAGCATTGTCTGTTTATTAAACACACTGGAGCTTCCTTATGTAGAGTGGGAGCATTTAATTGGAGCAGTTTTTTTTTCAATACACACATGATCTGTCAAGATCCAGCCCCGAGGTATCCAGAGTTTCTTGCACCCATATGACTGAAGCTGATTTCCACCGTTTCCTGTTTGAGAAAATTGTCTGTTGGGACTGATCAGCTGCTACCTGGTTAATCTCATCGTGAATTAATCTTCATCCTGGCCTCCCTCTGGGAGAGCTACAGAGATGCATTGCAGGCCTGATGCTGGGTGTGCATGTGCATATTGTGTTTTATATTAGCAAAGCTCCAATGGCCCAAACCACATAATTTCCAGACTTTGTGCCTGGGCCACACAGATAAATTAGCCCAGCCCCAGCTCGCCATGCAGTCCCTTTAGGCCACGGTCCCCCCTTTGGGAAAAGCTATTGCCCAGCATGGCAGGAATAATCTCCACCAGTTCTGAGGCACATTTAACAAGCATTTGTCTTCCACTCTGCGCAGATTTTAATAGAGGCTCTGCTGCTTTTTCTATGAGTCAATTAGGATCATCAACAGGGAGTGGGAGCAAAGAAGGACACCTTTAAACCAACATCTCTGTAATGATGAGGTAATATTCATGGCACAATCATCTTTTTCTCTTGTACAGTATTTGTAGAATAACTTCAACATTCAGGGTCACAAAGTGTGTTAGTCGTTCACTGAAACAACAAAATAGGTAAGCTTACAAGAATCAGTTTTAGTTTAAAAAACTAAAATAGATTGCACATTTTTACAAAAGCCCAGCTGTCAATTAATGCAATGCTCATCTCATGGCACACTAACAGGAGACGTACCTTTAATTCCTATTGATGCATATTATGTTACGATGAAACATTTGGCGTAGCATTTTGTCTGAACACACAGCAAGAAAAAGGTAAAGCTGCATTTCCAAAAACTTTTAAAAATTGATACTTCAATGTAGGTTAAAGGTGCAGTGTGTAATATGACATCATCAAGAAAGTTCTACAAAGTTCTAGAATGCAACGCTCCCTGGGTAACTCCAACCCTTTCGAATAATAACAGAAACTACAGTGGCCTTCAAGGACAAGAACAATTCTAAATGTTAAACAATGCACCTGATGACATTCCAACTATGACACTTTCAAGATGGCTGCACTAGGCCTTGGTCCAAAATATGCAGAAATATGGACATATATGAGACCCTTTCTAAGGAAAAAATAATAATTAAAAAAAAAATTTCAGCTATTATGCACTAAATTAAATGTACTTATGGATATTATAATTACTTTCTACAAAATCTGCTAGGAAATACAACTCAAAATTCTACACACTGCAGGTTTAAAGGTCGATTCAGTAATTCTGACATTTGTCAATGCTTGTTGACAAAATCACTTTTTGTCAAAATCAGAATATCTCCTCATGATCCACTACGTGTCCGTACTGTCTGTGCGCTGAAAAGAATCTGGTGTTAATATACAGCCTACGCTCTGTAAACTGGTATGAAAACAAAGTGAGAAACGCTGACTCCACCTTTAAAATGTATAAGTCATGTGTATGTAAGAGAGCATGTTTTGTTATCTACGGGGCTGACAAAAGCGTGCCTCTGTCAATTAAATGAGAGCAGGTGTCCTTTAACCCGCTCAGCCACCCACCTATCCTCTCCTAATACACCGTATTGACCAGTCAGGCAGGAGATGTGACCGGAGGGCTCTGGAAACAGCCACTTAGGGAGAACCCTGTGCTGTTAAATGCCTCTCATTCTGTGATTAATTGTGTGTGAAACAGCCTATGTGTGTTAACCTGGCTATTAAGGGGATGTGTTTTTGTAACGGAGTGATGGAAGAAGAGAGCAAATACACACAGTTGTTTTAATCATATTAAATTACATAAAGAGGTATTTCCTTGTGACTTGTGTAGATCTGTCGAAGTATAATTGTTGATAACATAGGATAAACAGAGGTTAGAGGTTCATGTATTTATCTAAAATGATAATTTTCATTTGATTCTGCCAACAAATCCATTAAAAAAGTTGGAGACACAAAACCTCAGTCATATTCATGAGACTCTATACTGTTAGCTGTAGCATGGCCTGGTTTCAGGCAGGAAATGAACCAACCTGTTAGTACGGATTGCAAGTTTGTCACATTTGCCATACACTAAACAGATGCTGAGACACCTATAGTAGTCTTCTTTCTGTCCTGACGCATTTTCTATTTTATTAATATTGATTTAGATCACAGAATAAGATTTAGGTGGCAATGGGAATTGCGCGCCAGTTGGAGGAAGATGACTAATTTGGTGTTGGCTGGTCGTGGGTTGCAGCGAGGTCATGCTCTCAGTGCTAAGCTATGCCAGCTGCTAAATTTCACAAATGTTGAGTGAAAACTGCAGCATTTAAGTCCAGAACGGATTAAAAAACCATTTTGATTATCGCTTGCTGACTTTTAATAAAGGTGATAGATTAATGTGCTCATCTACTCCTGTTTAAAATGAAGTTATATCACTACCTATGGGTTTATAGAGAGAGAGGACGGCTATTTCACTATTTTGCACCATAGACAGCCACTTTGGTCATTATATTTTATTTTATTTATATTTATATTTTTCATACCAAGAACCTTTTGTATTTATTTGATATATACTGTATTATACTCTTTTTCTCTCGGTGTGTACATTATGTTAATGAAACCCATAGTAGTGGACTGAACTGAAACACAAGGGGCTTCACTTAAGAGGCAACAACAGTTGGTGTGGGTTAATTGTCACAACTGGCTATTTGTGAAGATGTTATACTAAAACTCTAAAAGACAGGAAGAGGAGGGGACAGAGAGTCATACCACAACTGGTTAGGCAAGCCAAACACGCACTGTTGGAGCACTGGGAGTATACTAGCTCTGAAAAAAAGATAACACAAACCAAAATTCACACTTGAAACAAAACACATGCCACCACAAACCATGTCAACATGAAACGTGAGCAACCTCCCAACAAACTGACCACAACCGTGACTAGAGGCCACCAGGAGGCGGAGTATTAGAAACAGACAGAATTAAACCCCTACCCTATGTTGAAGTCAAGTGAACCACACTTAATACAATAAGATAAATGAGACATAAATAATATTTAGTAAAAAAAAAACAATAGGCCCAGTAAAATAAACACCAGATACAATGGTTAACATTCATCATTTGCAACCACTTCCATCACTTTTTATGTGTATCATGGAGTGCAACATCATGAATGTCTTCACAAGAAGATTATCCTAATATGTCCCCATTTCTTTGATGCATTCCATGGAGACAACAAAGATGGATGATATGTTGCACAACCTTGTCTGTTTGGTAAATCGTAAATGGACTTGACTTATATAGCTCTTTCTAGCCGTTTTTCTCAGCCCCAAAGCGCTTTACATATCTTACCACATTCACCCATTCATACACACACCAATGGCAGTAGCTGCCATGCATGGCACTCTCTGAACCATCGAGAGCAATTTGGGGTTCAGTGTCTTGCTCAGGGACACTTTGACATGTGGTGGGTAGGCGGGGAATCGAACCTCCGACCCTGCACTCCAGAGGTGATCTCCCTACCCACTTCGCCACTGCCGCCCAAACTACTGTTTGAAGCTTTTATACTGAGGCCTTACGACACCCTTGATCTGTTCTAACTAATCGTTTCCATTTATATTAAACACCCTCTGTATGGGCCCCAACACAGGGCATAGCTCATTCGATGCCAGTAAGTCGGGAACAGTGGATACCGAGTGAGTCAGTAGTTGGAAAGAATTAAAAACCTGGCCTGATAGTGATCGAAAGTCATGAAGGAACCCAGGGGCGGATCTAGAAAAATATTCATGGGGTGGCAAGAGGGTGGCAGGAGATTTTAAGGGGTGGCAACCTGTGGCGGATGTATACAGTATGCCGATTTAATTAAAGCCATATAAATAAATATTTACTTGGGAAAGCCCCCACATTTAGATATGTTGACTAAATAACATAATACTTAATGTATTGTAGCACGAGTGAAGCCTTACATTTAAACATAAAAGGTGTCAGACAAAATGTTAAAGATTATTATTACTGGGGGCGCCTTTAGCTCAGTTGGTAAGGCGTCCCCCTCCCGGGCTGGGCCCAGCAGCAGACCCGGGTTCGATTCCCACCCGCGGTCGTTCTCTGCATGTCACTCCACTCTCTGCCCCATTTCACCTCTGTCTCTCTGCACTATCAAAAAAAAGATTATTATTACTGAATAATTACTGCATTACCTGCCTCACAACAAACACCTGCACTAATACACCAGCAGGGGCGGATCTACCGGGGTGGCATGGGGTGGCAACTGCCACCCTAAAAAAAAGCCTTGCCACCCCAGCTGCCACCCCAGTTGGCAGCGCCCAATTAAACATTTATTTCTGGCTGTTAAGAGACATTTACGAGCGCGAGTTTCAAATGTCCGACTGCAAGTGAATGCAGCCAGGTAATATTGCCCAAACCCGATCCCCCCCGACCCACTCCCGAGACTCCTAACCGCTCCCAACGGCACTGATTTTGAATACAAGGAAGGCGCGCGAGAGACGGATCCAAACCTCTAGACTAACGAAGCAAGCAGCACAGGAGAGACTACACTCTCCAGGTATTACTGATCAACTGTCTATCTATGAAGAAATGACAATAATGAGAAAAGAGCAGGGCTAATGTAGTGGTAGTTTTCCTATAAAGTTATTATGCTGCTGTGTTGTGACAATGCCTAGCCCTAGAGGTTAATAATAACGTTAGGAACTCGTGAATGCTTCGGAAAAACTACAATAACGTTCACATGAGCGACGATTGTGCACTACTGTAAGCTACTGATCCAAATTCCAACTCATTACTTGTGTTACAGTTTAGTACAATATTTATTCATTTATATTTGGTTGCTCCACCTTAAAGAGGACCTATTATGCTACTTTTCTGGTCTTAATTTCTTGTTTTACACTGCTATAGAGCAACCTGACACGAATCACATCACAAAAAACTATGTAGATTTTCGGGAAGCTCTTTCTCTTATTTTGGCGATCCAGCACATCCTGTCAACACTTGAGTGTGTGTGCTTCGGCTCCCTCCGCCTGTGCTTCGGCCATCTCCGCTACCCTCCCCCCCTCCTGCAAACCCCACTCCGTTGTGATTGGTTACCTTCCTTCCGGAACACTTTCAGTGGCGGGAAGCACGAGCATGGACCTATAAGGGCGCGAGGCAGACGCGAACAGGGAAGTGACAGCATTACCATACATGGAAACATCCGCGTGGTGACGTCACAAATTTTTATGCAACGTCACAAATTATGAAAGGCTAGACCGCTTTGAACACGTAACTTCTCCACTGTGTTTAGTGGTCTGCGCAGACACCCCAGACGGTCAGCAGGGAATACGTCGAAATGCATGTAAGTCATTATTTGATAATTTAGTATGGTTAAGCATGACTATGAATCATCATAACAACGTTTATAGGTCATAAAAGTCAAAAAGCATCATAGGTCCTCTTTAAGTCAGCCCAGGCAGGACAGGATAGTTAAGTTTCGTTTTTCATCTCCGTGTTGGACAGTTGTTCGCTCAGCTGAAGGGCTCGAGCCTCACGGAGCAGACAGCGGGAGTCAGTCTAAAGTCAACGAGGATCACTCTCAAATCAAAAAGCTAAATTATAAAATAAAGCTATCTCTTCATCCCTTTGTCCACTGCACACTTAGTCACTAGTAGCTTAAAGGAAGTACATGAGGATTAAAACCTCATTTTGCACTTTGTTATTTTTGAATATTTGAAGATTGCAGGCTATAGTAAAATACCACCAGCCACTACATTCTCAATGATAGACGTGAATAATCACTTCTTATTGTTTTACTATCTAAACCAATTTTTTTTAACAATAGAGGAGAATCAATATTTGAAAGCAATACAGAATGCATGATATTACTGCATTTTATTTTATTCTATTTTTGTCACTGGGAACCTAAATGTTGTCAATTACTTTACATAAACTTGATGCAAACAAATTCACCAGAATGCAGGAAATGAAGTGATGAATGCTCAAAAATTTCTGGGGGGACACCCCCAGACCCCCCATTTAAAAAGTATCCTAAACCAAGGTTTAATCATAACCTACACCCTTGAAATTCATCAATTATTTTGTTTAATTGTATCTATAGGCCTTTGTATAAGGATACTTCCTAATTTGTATCACACTATTTTAAATTAAAGTCTTAGGTTGTGCTTATCAATTGCTCATAATAACCAGTAGGCCTATTTCTGTGTTGGACATTACTGAACCTCTTCCCATTTACAGTGTGTTTAACAGGTCACTGTTTGTGACCAAACATAGGAACATGCCACACAATATTTATATGAATGATTTTATCTGTATTGTATGTAAATTACTAGAGTATTTGAATAACTTGATATTTAAACTCAAGTTAGACTGATGATTGACATCTGATGGGAGTATCTCATATTAACACAGACAAATACCAAAGACTCACTGTTAACTAAGAACTTATTGCAGCCCTATTTGCATAGATTTTGAGCCCCATGCTGGTGTACAGGGGCGGATCTAGAAAAATATTCATGGGGTGGCAAGAGGGTGGCAGGAGATTTTAAGGGGTGGCAACCTGTGGCGGATGTATACAGTATGCCGATTTAATTAAAGCCATATAAATAAATATTTACTTGGGAAAGCCCCCACATTTAGATATGTTGACTAAATAACATAATACTTAATGTATTGTAGCACGAGTGAAGCCTTACATTTAAACATAAAAGGTGTCAGACAAAATGTTAAAGATTATTATTACTGGGGGCGCCTTTAGCTCAGTTGGTAAGGCGTCCCCCTCCCGGGCTGGGCCCAGCAGCAGACCCGGGTTCGATTCCCACCCGCGGTCGTTCTCTGCATGTCACTCCACTCTCTGCCCCATTTCACCTCTGTCTCTCTGCACTATCAAAAAAAAGATTATTATTACTGAATAATTACTGCATTACCTGCCTCACAACAAACACCTGCACTAATACACCAGCATGGGGCTCAAAATCTATGCAAATAGGGCTGCAATAAGTTCTTAGTTAACAGTGAGTCTTTGGTATTTGTCTGTGTTAATATGAGATACTCCCATCAGATGTCAATCATCAGTCTAACTTGAGTTTAAATATCAAGTTATTCAAATACTCTAGTAATTTACATACAATACAGATAAAATCATTCATATAAATATTGTGTGGCATGTTCCTATGTTTGGTCACAAACAGTGACCTGTTAAACACACTGTAAATGGGAAGAGGTTCAGTAATGTCCAACACAGAAATAGGCCTACTGGTTATTATGAGCAATTGATAAGCACAACCTAAGACTTTAATTTAAAATAGTGTGATACAAATTAGGAAGTATCCTTATACAAAGGCCTATAGATACAATTAAACAAAATAATTGATGAATTTCAAGGGTGTAGGTTATGATTAAACCTTGGTTTAGGATACTTTTTAAATGGGGGGTCTGGGGGTGTCCCCCCAGAAATTTTTGAGCATTCATCACTTCATTTCCTGCATTCTGGTGAATTTGTTTGCATCAAGTTTATGTAAAGTAATTGACAACATTTAGGTTCCCAGTGACAAAAATAGAATAAAATAAAATGCAGTAATATCATGCATTCTGTATTGCTTTCAAATATTGATTCTCCTCTATTGTTAAAAAAAATTGGTTTAGATAGTAAAACAATAAGAAGTGATTATTCACGTCTATCATTGAGAATGTAGTGGCTGGTGGTATTTTACTATAGCCTGCAATCTTCAAATATTCAAAAATAACAAAGTGCAAAATGAGGTTTTAATCCTCATGTACTTCCTTTAAGCTACTAGTGACTAAGTGTGCAGTGGACAAAGGGATGAAGAGATAGCTTTATTTTATAATTTAGCTTTTTGATTTGAGAGTGATCCTCGTTGACTTTAGACTGACTCCCGCTGTCTGCTCCGTGAGGCTCGAGCCCTTCAGCTGAGCGAACAACTGTCCAACACGGAGATGAAAAACGAAACTTAACTATCCTGTCCTGCCTGGGCTGACTTAAAGAGGACCTATGATGCTTTTTGACTTTTATGACCTATAAACGTTGTTATGATGATTCATAGTCATGCTTAACCATACTAAATTATCAAATAATGACTTACATGCATTTCGACGTATTCCCTGCTGACCGTCTGGGGTGTCTGCGCAGACCACTAAACACAGTGGAGAAGTTACGTGTTCAAAGCGGTCTAGCCTTTCATAATTTGTGACGTTGCATAAAAATTTGTGACGTCACCACGCGGATGTTTCCATGTATGGTAATGCTGTCACTTCCCTGTTCGCGTCTGCCTCGCGCCCTTATAGGTCCATGCTCGTGCTTCCCGCCACTGAAAGTGTTCCGGAAGGAAGGTAACCAATCACAACGGAGTGGGGTTTGCAGGAGGGGGGGAGGGTAGCGGAGATGGCCGAAGCACAGGCGGAGGGAGCCGAAGCACACACACTCAAGTGTTGACAGGATGTGCTGGATCGCCAAAATAAGAGAAAGAGCTTCCCGAAAATCTACATAGTTTTTTGTGATGTGATTCGTGTCAGGTTGCTCTATAGCAGTGTAAAACAAGAAATTAAGACCAGAAAAGTAGCATAATAGGTCCTCTTTAAGGTGGAGCAACCAAATATAAATGAATAAATATTGTACTAAACTGTAACACAAGTAATGAGTTGGAATTTGGATCAGTAGCTTACAGTAGTGCACAATCGTCGCTCATGTGAACGTTATTGTAGTTTTTCCGAAGCATTCACGAGTTCCTAACGTTATTATTAACCTCTAGGGCTAGGCATTGTCACAACACAGCAGCATAATAACTTTATAGGAAAACTACCACTACATTAGCCCTGCTCTTTTCTCATTATTGTCATTTCTTCATAGATAGACAGTTGATCAGTAATACCTGGAGAGTGTAGTCTCTCCTGTGCTGCTTGCTTCGTTAGTCTAGAGGTTTGGATCCGTCTCTCGCGCGCCTTCCTTGTATTCAAAATCAGTGCCGTTGGGAGCGGTTAGGAGTCTCGGGAGTGGGTCGGGGGGGATCGGGTTTGGGCAATATTACCTGGCTGCATTCACTTGCAGTCGGACATTTGAAACTCGCGCTCGTAAATGTCTCTTAACAGCCAGAAATAAATGTTTAATTGGGCGCTGCCAACTGGGGTGGCAGCTGGGGTGGCAAGGCTTTTTTTTAGGGTGGCAGTTGCCACCCCATGCCACCCCGGTAGATCCGCCCCTGAAGGAACCTAAGATCGTCCAAAAGGGGGCTGCCCTGGGCCAACAACCTGGAAACTATTTGTATGCAGTGTGTTAGATATTCACTTCGTACAGCATGTTTCTGTTGGCTTATACAATGTGAATCCATCATAAAATCCGTAATTTGCATGGCTCAATGGTTTAGCTTTATAGCAGTAAGACCATAGATGGTATATAAAGTAAGACTTGCACACATGCACATGAACAGTACACACGCAGACGCGTGAGGATGAATGATGTTTGACAGCTTAAAAGAATCATTAGAGGTTGGCTAGTGAGCGAGCATGGAGTAGGCAGCAAAACGACATGCTCTGCTGAAACTTTAATTTAAAAGTTTTATTTGGCACTTTATACCCTCAAAAGGCGACAAAATACTATTATAAGTTTATTGTTCTCATTTTAGTTAAGTTAAAACTTGAAAGCGTTACGCCAATGGCCAACAGTTTGCGTTTGAAATTCGACAAGTACAAATTCCCCGGAGAATCCCCAGCAGCTGGGCCTGAAGCCCCGGGCACAAGTGTTTCAACATCCGCTAGCATTAGCGCTAACTTGCCTCGGACGGCTAGCCAAATGGAGTCCGCGGACATGAAAGCTGAAATCCTCACGGCACTTAAAAAGGACATCGCTATCCTGCTTAGGACGGAGTTAAAGTCCGTCCTGTCTGAGGAATTTGAATCCGTCAAATCCGAGCTACATGCAGTGAAGGCGGAGGTGGCTAACAACACTGCTACAATTCGCTCCGAGGTGGACACGATGAAAACAACTATATTCGACATGGAACGCGGGCTGTCTTCATGCTCCGATGACGTGACTTCACTTCTAACTAGGGTGGGAAGACTCGAGACAGAGGTTACCAACACACGGGAGAAATGCCTCGACATGGAGGGGCGAATGAGACGGGACAACATTCGGATACTAAACGTCCCAGAGACCCCACTCTCCAGCACACCAGCGGCGGTCTTTAAACTGCTTAAAGAGGCTTTGAAAATGGATAAAGACGTCTTGATAGACAGATCGCACAGAGGACTGCAGGCAAGGAAACCTGACGGCAAACCCCGAGTCATCGTGGCGAAATTACACTACCACCAAGACTGTTTTGACATTCTGCGCCGTGCCAGGGAATCTGGACCACTCAAGTTTAAAGGGACCGCCATCTCCATTTTCCCGGACTACCCCCCCGAGTGTCGCACAGGCCAGATCCGCTTTCAACGAAGTGAAGAGGCTGCTCCGTGGGCAAGATGGTATCAGGTATGGCCTTTCCTATCCAGCACGGCTCCGGTGACTTGTCATTTTCTGCTACCTATCAGATTTTGCTCCCTAGTGGTTTTGCGCATGCGCATTCCGAAAATAATAATCCTGCGTGAGCAGCCGTCAGATTCTGCTACCTTTTTGGCTGATGGTATTTTCTTTAAAAAAAAAATGTAACTGCGCAATTATGCTACACATATGTTTAAATTGCAACTTTTGACCTGTGAGCATGTACAAATGTGCATGTAGATACTAGCTTTGCTGCTGAATATAGAAATAAAATGATAGGCTAGGCTAGGCTAGCGTTAACTTTACCGGACTCAGAGTGGAGAAAGTTTTCGCCGGTGGTGGGAGGGGGGTGTACATGGGTAGTGGTGTAAAATAACGTGATTCTGTAGTGGGAGCATTATTTGATAGAGACAATTGATCTCACATTATACCCTACTAAATCTATAATAACGTTATGAAGGAGCATCAAAATATGCTCCCCAAGCTTTCAGTGTAGACTACAAGGGGTGAGTAGTGGTGTAAGTAACGTGATTCTGTAGTGGGAGCATTATTTGATAAAGACAATGGGTCTCACAAAGCCTACTGTACCCCTGAAATATTCAATAAACACGTTATAAAGCAGCATCAAACTATGCTCCCAATATTCCTACAGTGTACATTGGATGAGTAGTGGTGTAAAATAACGTGATTCTGTACTGGGAGCATCGTTTGATAGAGTTAATGGGTCTACAGATCAAATACGCTACCAATGACGTAAAGTAGCATTTTCTGATAGGTAGCAAAATCTGACGAGGGAGCAGAAAATGTCAGTACACCGGATCACACATAATGGAACTGAGAGACAGTTTCAAAGCCCAGAAGATGCCATGACCTACGTGAAAGCCAAAATCCTTCGTGAATCTACATAATGCTGGTAAACCATGGCTGTATTGACATGACTTTATCCTCCATCACAGTAAAAGGTTGGTGCTGTCCACTCTATCTGAACACATGTTTTGATGGAAAGACTGTATAGCTCTGAAGAATAACTACTTAGGCCAGATGAATGAATAGTGCGGAGAGCACAGAAAAATCTGTTTAAAAAATGTCCCATTTAGTCATGTCTTGTGTTTACAATTGATGAGAGATATCAGTATTGTTGAACAGGATATTGCAGTGTGTTCTAATAGACCTATTCTTAAATTTATTTGTTTTTTTTTATTTCATCTCTGACTCTATGTCAAGACCTTCTAAAATCACTCTGCATGTAAAAAAGGAGACACATGGTTATTATTTATTTTTTCATGGTGTTTACCCTGCCATGCAACGCTGTCTTCCCTTATTTTATTTAATTTTAAAAAGTGTATCTAAATTTTATTATACATTTATGAGCCTGAGATCCTGATACTGAGATGGCAGACAGCAAACTTTTTAGTTTATTGCATCTCTATTTTATTATTCTATTTTTTTATATACATATTCTATTTTTACTTTATTTTATTTTCTCCCCTTTATATATATATATATATATTTATTTTTTTATTATTTTATTGTCCATTTACTCTACGCCTTTGGGTTGAGAACATTTTGATATATGTAATGTTCAATGTGCCTTATGCTAATCTAAGTTCTATACAAGTTTTAGCAGAGTTCTGCCTTTCAAGTAACTAGCGCATCCTTCTACAAGCACTTAAATGTGTAGATGCTTCTGCGAGGGGGTTGGGAGTCACCTTGTTCCGATAGGTGAGGGGTGGGGATTCACTGTACCTGACTTAGTCAACTGTTTTTCTTTATCTTACTGTTATTCCTCAGGGATATTTTCAGCACATTGGGAAATGCAAAACTTTCATTACACCAATCTTCTTTTCTCTCAAATTTGATCATGGCTAACACAGACACTAGAGGATCAGCTAGTTGTGATGTTACCTTTATAAGTTGGAATGTAAAGTCTTTAAATCATCCAGTCAAACGAAAGAAAATAATGTCTCATTTGAATAAACTAAATGTGGGGATAGCATACCTACAGGAGACACATCTTAAAACTTTTTATCATTTTCGACTGAGGGGGGGATGGGTCGGTCAATCATACCATTCTAATTTTCACTCAAAGTCCAGAGGAGCGGCCATCCTTATTAATAAAAACATTCCATTTGTTATGTCAAAGGTTGAAACAGATTCCTCAGGGCGTTATATAATTGTAGTTGGCAGACTATATAATACACCAGTTATCCTGGCTAATGTTTATGCCCCACATTGGGAAGACAGCTCTTTTTTCAAAACCTTTTTTGCTCTACTCCCTAACATGGATACGCACAATCTTATACTTGGAGGGGATATGAATTGTGCGCTATCACCTGCCCTAGACCGCAGTTCATCCAGAACTATAACCACATCCAATACAGCTCTACAAATACAATTATTTCTTGACACAAACGGTATATCTGATGCCTGGCGCTTTCAAAATCCCACATCTAGAGGTTACTCTTTCTTCTCACCAGTGCACGGGACGTACTCACGCATAGATTACTTCTTCTTGGATAAGAAGCTTCTTCCATTAATGACTAAATGTGAATATGAAGCAATAGTTATTTCTGACCACGCCCCCCTGTTGATGACTCTACACATACCGGTCTCTCATGCCAACTACCGTCCCTGGCGTCTCAATTCGTTATTACTTTCAGACGAAGATTTTATTAAATGTATCTCCTCTGAAATAACTATATTCCTCGAGCATAATCAGACTCCAGGAATATCTGCTTCATTATTGTGGGAAACAATGAAGGCATACATCAGGGGACAGATAATATCATACAGTGCACAGCAAAGAAAATGTCGCAATGCAAGACTTGAACAACTAACGAATGAAATTCTTGATCTGGACGCAACAATAGCTCTTACCCCAACTAATGATTTACTTAAATTACGATTGGCCCTTCAAACAGAGTTCAATTTATTGTCAACCAGACACATTGAAACCTTATTAATAAAACACAAAGTAGAACATACGAATTTGGCGAAAAGGCTGGAAAAATCCTCGCCCATCAGCTCCGTCAAAAAACTGCAGATCGAACTATACCTGAGATAAATGATGAATTGAGCACTAGGCATACAGATCATTCAGAAATTAACTCATGTTTTCGTAAATTTTACTCAAAATTATATGCTACGGAAACCCTTGGGAACCACACTCTGTTTGACTAATTTTTTGGGAAAATAAATGTCCCTACAATTAATGATGAGACTGCATTCGATCTAGACGAACCATTTTCCATAGAGGAACTTACTAGTGCAATCAAGTCCATGCAAGATGGAAAATCCCCAGGACCTGATGGATTCCCAAGTGAATTTTTTAAGAAGTTTACCAACAAACTTGCCCCGGTCTTGCTATCTGTATTCGAAGAGTCACTTGCCACAGGCTCCCTTCCTCATTCTATGCGCCAAGCAGTAATTTCCCTCATTCCTAAAAAAGATAAAAATCCACTAGAATGTGGCTCATTTCGCCCTATCTCACTCTTAAATGTGGATAGTAAAATTCTTTCCAAAATGCTAGCCCGTCGTCTAGAAACAATCTTGCCCTCAATTGTGTCTGTTGATCAAACAGGCTTTATTAAAGAACGGAATTCTTTCTTTAATATTAAACGCCTGTTCAATATACTTTATGATCCCGCTTCACCTGACATTCCAGAAATACTGATATCACTCGACGCCGAGAAGGCTTTTGATCGGGTGGAGTGGGATTACCTTTTTTACACCCTCAAACGATTTGGGTTTGGTGAGAAATTTGTCTCTTGGATAAGGTTACTTTACTCCTCTCCATTAGCTGCTGTCCGAACAAACAATAATCTCTCCTCCTATTTTCCTCTCCACCGTGGCACCCGACAGGGTTGCCCCTTGTCACCCCTTTTATTCGCTCCAATTGAGCCATTAGCAATCGCCCTTCGCAATGAAGCTGATATAAAGGGAATACAGAGAAACGGCTCGGAGAGCAAGGTGTCTCTTTATGCTGATGACATGCTTTTATATCTGTCCGACCCTTTAACTAGCCTTCCAATAGCACTTGATCTCCTCAAAGAATTCGGCAAAATATCAGGTTACAAAATAAACTTACAAAAAAGTGAGATAATGCCAGTGAATACTGCTGCTAAGCAAATTAATTTAGACTCATTTCCACTAAAAATAAGTGTGCAAAAATTCAAATATTTAGGAATCTGGATAACACACACAGTTAAAGACATCTTTAAAGCTAATTTCTCACCATTACTTTCTAATTTTAAATTAGATCTGGAACGCTGGAGTCTATTACCTTTGTCATTGGGAGGCAGGATTAATACAATCAAAATGAATGTGCTACCCAAATTTCTGTATGCATTTCAGTGTATTCCTTTATTTATATCGAAATCATATTTTTTGTCAATTGACAAATTGATATCTGCATTTATTTGGAACAAGAAAAACCCTCGAATAAGGAAAAGCATGTTACAACGGCATCGTCAGCAAGGGGGATTATCTCTTCCTAATTTTCAGTTTTATTATTGGGCTGCCAACATTAGGACATTGTTATATTGGAAGCAATCTCCATCTAATGATAATGCCCCTGCGTGGCTACAATTGGAGAACTTATCTTGTTCAACTTCCTTGCACTCCCTGCTCTGTTCGGGACTCCCCCTACCGGATCCTATATCCAGATTTTCCTCAAACCCAATTGTGAAACACTCTTTAAAGATCTGGAAACAGTTTAGGAGATTCTTTTCTCTCAAACACTTCTCGATTTGTGCCCCTATAGCGAGAAATCACCTTTTTGTGCCATCAGTTATAGACAGAGCTTTTCATGAATGGGAGAGAAGAGGAGTAAACACAATAGAGGATCTTTTTGTAGATAATACTTTCATATCCTTTGGTCAGTTAATGCTAAAATATAATATTCCCCGCTCACATTTTTTTAGATTTTTACAGCTCCGTAGCTTCATATCGGCATCATAATCTTTTTCCATCACAACCACCCAACTCTCTTTTAGAATCCATTCTGAAACTTGACCCAGGTTCCAAAGGGACCATTGGGACAGTTTACTCTTTTTTAAACTCACAAAATCTGGAACCCTTGACATCAGTAAGGAATCGGTGGGAGGGAGATTTGGAGACAGTGCTTTCTGATGAAGTTTGGAAGAAGGCCATAGATAGGATACATTCTTCTTCTATTTGTTTATGTCACACAGTCATCCAGTTCAAGGTCTTACATCGCCTTCACTGGTCAAAAGTAAAGCTGGCAAAGTTCACACCCGTCGATCCCATATGTGACCGATGCAAGCAAGTGCCGGCTACGCTTTCACACATGTTCTGGTCCTGTCCGAAACTTAATAATTTTTGGCAATTGATATTTAAAACCTTTTCAGATGTTTTAGAAGTACATATAGAACCTTCTGCTATCATCGCAGTATTTGGAGTTACTCCACAGGATATACATCTTAAGTCCCAAGCAAAACAAATTATAGCTTTTGCATCTCTCTTAGCTAGACGACTTATACTCCTCAAGTGGAAAGAGAAGTTCTCCCCAACCTTTAAAATGTGGATTAAAGATATGATGCATCACTTAGTGTTAGAGAAGATTCGTTACTCTACTAGAGGGTGTGCTCAGAAATTTATTGCTATATGGAAACCTTTTTTGACCTATATGGAGAGGATAGATTATGCGAATATGGGAGTTTAGTTCTGCTGACCTCATTTCTTTCTCTAGTGTAGCCTATTTACTGAGGTGTAATTTTATTCTCAATCTGTATTTATTTTTTGTATTTTCCCCTGTCAAACTGTTATTTAACTGTTTGCATGTATTTCTGGTTTTATTTTGATTTTGTCTCTTTACTTGTGTGCAGTTCAATTATGATCCCTGAATGCTATTGTTATAGAATGGTACAGTGTTACTGTTAAAGGGGTGGGGCTCTGTTGGAGCAAGTTGGGGTGGGGGCGGGGGGGTTATAATTGTATTAATCTAATTGTATCTGCATTGCATTCTGTAAAACGTCAAATACCAATAAATAAACCTTGGAAAAAAAAAAAAAAAAAAAAAGAATCATTAGAAATCAAATCAACGGTGTCCCTTTGTCAGATATGAACCGCAGTAAGAAGTATGGTTTGTCACTGGACGTGTTCTTGTTGGAAAACCTGACTTCCTGGATGATACACCTATTGAAGCCAACATTAAGATGTGATCTCTACATTGGTGACTCATAAGTGTCGTGTCGCAGACATTGGAAGTAACAACTTCTAAAAAAAGTTACATATTTCATATCATGTAAGATTCATATTTTATTTACATGGCTGTATCTATTGACTACTATTAATAATTTACCCCCCCAAAAAAACAAAAAAAACAACGACATTGTGATAGACTTTGAAATCAAGCTCTTAGTGACCTACTGTATGTGCATGACCTTTGAGGGTGTGGTTGAGAGCACGAATGTGTGCTAATTGAGGGGTTTGCTTCCTGCACAAGCCTCATTCCTCACAACTGTTAAAGAACCCTGGACATAATAATAATAATAATAATAATAATAATAATAATAATAATAATAATAATAATAATAATAATAATAATAATAATAATAAATTTTATTTATATTGCGCTCTTCTCTCACTCAGAGCGCTTTACAAAAACAAAACAATAAACAGACAAAAATAACATGTAGAGTTGGGTTGGTGGGTGAACTAGGGGTAGGCAGAGGAGAAGAGATGGGTCTTGAGTTTGGACTGGAAGATGGTGAGGAAGTCAGAGTCACGGATATGTTGGGGGAGGCTGTTCCAGAGCCTGGGAGGGAGCTGCCCTGGAGAAAGCTCTGTCACCAAAGCTGCAGAGTTTAGATGTGTGGGTGGAGAGGAGACTGGCTGAGGAGGATCTGAGGGCCCGGGGGAGAGGAGGTCAGTGAGTTATGGGGGGGCCAGATGGTGGAGGACACCAAACCACTATGGTAGTCAGCATGCAAACTTTCAAAACATTCCCAGATCAAAAAAATAGGCCTACATGAGAATCTATCAGATGTCAAAAGTCTGCTCATAATGTTATTTGTCATAACGTTGCTTTAAAATGCTACAATGATGACGATACACAAATATAATTTTTGTTTTTCTTCTTTTAATAGCAAGTTCATGGTGATTTATGAATTGGATGTGTTGCATAGAAAAAACAGCATTCTTATAAAAAAAAAAACCTTGATAAGACAAAATAAGACGGCATTGATTTTTCCTGAAAATATTGTGTGGGTTTCATATTTATGTAATGTCAAATATAACATCTAAAATGCATACTCTCTTTTTATAATGAATGTTAATGACTCAAGCACTGTTTAATAAAATCCAAATTTATAATTATAGAAACATTTCTGTTTATTTAAAATGATTTATAATGCCGTCAAAACATATTTAGAAAGAAGCAACTAATGGCTATAATCCTCAAGCACAAGAAAACATCAAAAATACAAAGGCAGACGATCCATCACTCTGAACAAGTCCAAACAGCATAAATCAAATACAAAAAAGAGAAACAAAACACTATGTCAAAAATTAAGAAAAATTCAATACATTACTCACTGAGGAAAATGGCAGGAGAAATCCCTTCAACACTTCAGAGGCAAAATATTTTGAGGTATGAGCGTTCATATATTTATTGATATAGATTGGACTGAGATATGTAAACAACCCTTTCAAACACAATAATACACAGATTAATTCTAAAAAATCATGTAAACCTTTCATATACAAAATATTTACTACTAAAGAAAATAATATGTACAACATGTTATTGTCTGTGAGCCCATGTAGTCACAGTGATTTGTTTAGCACACTTTCTTTGATGCCTAAGAACTGCTGGGAGGTAAATAGTAAGTACATCCTGTGCTGCATTAGCTGAATATTTAAAACCATCATTTACTTCCAGTCAGTATAGGACTTAACCATCAGCCTCTACACATACAGCTACTCCTATACCACACACAGGAAGCTACCATCCCTGGTGATTATCTTCAAATTCTGCAAATGTCCCTTCTTTAGAGAGTAATAACACAATGTTTTTTTCCAGTTAATCCAATGCAATTTTTTTTTTGTTTCTTAATGTCATTGAGGTTCATGTAACCCTAATCTACAGTTGTGACGTTTTTTCCCCAGGCAAAGAAATTGAGTCCAAAAAAAGGCTAAATAAGATTTTTAAGGAGCATCATTCCTGACAGGTGCTCCAAAGAATTCACAAAGTTGACATCAGAGAAATTAATAAAACAGTTTTTTGTCTGTGTGTGTGAACTCTCAGAATCCAACATCTGTAATGTATCATTTAAAATACAGCATAATAATACATCACTCAATAACAGTATATACATTGTACAAAGCATAAGCATACATATTTCTTCTGTTTTTACAATTCAGTAATCCAACAACTACAATGAAAATAAAAACATAAATAAATTACCTACAGACAGCATATGCATGATGAACTGATTTCAGTCAGATTAGATGCCTCACAGTCCCAAAAGACATACAATAATTAGGAAATATGACTTATATTCAGCTTGAGTGTCTAATTTGATGGTGATGCACCACCATATCTGTTTATAAACATTTAACCTCTGCTATGTGATGATGGTCCAGACTCCTGGACATATCCTGCCATCACTGTACATTTCCTCTTGGTCATTTAAGGTCTATTTAAAAAAAGTCAATATACGCATCACTATGCAGACGATACGCCGTTTTATCTAGCATTTAAGCTTAATGATCTGCCAAGGTAAAAACTTGTCAAATGAGTTGCCATTAAGGGCAGGATGCTTAAAGATCATCTCAAATGTAGCTCTTACAACCAGAATTTATTGGCTCTTATCACACCATGAAGAACGTCAGATTTAACAGGTTTTTAGGTCCATTAGAATGTAATATTGGGTCAGCCTTTGAAGATTTGATTGCTATTTTCAAATCATACTTGACATTGCAAGCACAGGACCAAATACCACTGCTTAATAAGTTACCTCAGACTGTGAATATATGTGTACATACTGTTATCTCACTGAATACCTGCTGCTGTGTGGCCCCAAATTTCTCCATAACTGGCCTGTTCTGCTGGATGGTATTAAGTAAATACCTACTTTCAAAATGTCTATCCCCTAGACAGCAGAGCGTAGCCACACGCTAACCTATAACTAAGCTGTTGTTTCCCAAATGCACATTGAAGTCCTTCAGGTATTACCAGATGGGCTTATCGACTGAAAAGTTCAATCTTAATAGAAAAGGTTTCCTGGCCCAATGTCAGACTTGCCACAAACGATACATTTTGAGAAATAACTTAAGCTGTCCTTTGTTTGCCAGGCACTTTGATACTATGTTCTGTCTTGTGTATATATACTTTACAGTGAGTCATGTTAATTTTAGAAAATAAGTGAGTCATGACTCCTATGTCAGATGCTCGTTGGAGAGTGACGGTGGTAGCGTCTTTGGATTTATATTTGCCTCTCTCCGAAGGTGATGCTGAGAAGAAGCTGTGAAGGAGATTGGAAATGTTTAGAGATAAGCCACTTTTCGAGGACATTTTATTCGTCATCAATTTAAAACATGTACTTACTGTCAGACTAATTATCAGTCACATCTGTTTATGGCATCCTAGCCTGACACCCAGCTATGTGTGGTGGTCTTCACCCTCTGAGGAAACCCATGAGGCCCAGCTGCAGGGTCAAAGTTAAAGTCCAGCGCCCCACCATCCATGAGGGTGTCATGGAGGACGGTCTCCATGTCACACTCAAACCTCTCAATGGACATGTTGTCCAGGTCACTGGGCAGCCGCTCCTGATGACCATGGGGGTGAGCGGAGGTGAATGCTCTATAACCATTGTTGCTCCCGTAGCTTGCCGGAACATTGTGAGTGTGTGCTTGGTGTCCACGGGGCGGATGCATGCATGTCCTCAGGCTGGTCATTCGAGGAGAGGCCCCTGAAAAACTAGTCAGGGGGATCATGTTACAGCTATTCAAGTCGCGAGAGGTTGAAGGGCCCTGGCTATGTATAACTTGTGGATTTGCATGAGGAACTGGGTGACTTTGAGGAGGATTCATCATTTTTGCTCCATTATGCCCCGCCATGTGGCTATGGCTGCTGTATGAGGGCAAAATGCAACCTCCCCGTCCAACTTGAGAGACCTGTGTGTCCCTGGTTGGCATCATGACCCTACTGGTGCCTGCTTCTGAGGTCAGGAGCTCTTTGAGGAGGCCAGGAGCACAGATATACGGGTTCTCATAAACTCCAAAACTTGCCTTGGTCTCTGGAAGTGTCTGCATGGGGGCAGGGGGCAGTGAGTTCATCCTCACCTGGCTGTACATGCACTTACGGTAGTCCTGCTGCGGGTGTGGGGTCAAGCCGGCAGAGTTGTAGGGGCCACTCTGAAGCATGGCAGCATTAGAGGAATGTGAGGAGTCAGAACCCAGCTGGGGGGCTTTAGGAGACAGCAGGTTAAGGTTATCCAGAAGGCTCTCCATGACGTTCTCTGAGCCACGTTGGCCCATGGATCCTGACACCTCGGACAGGCTGGGCAGGGTGGAGGTTATCTTGGTCCCAGCCGCTCCAGGATACATCATGTGGCCCTCTGACTCACCCGGGTCATCCTGTTCAGAGGGGAAAGGTGAGTGGCGACCGCTCAGGGTGCTGGCGTCAGAGCTTGTGCGCGTCCTGAAGGAGCTCCAGGCCTCAAAGTCCTCGTTGCTGTGGTGGGAGTTTGGGCTTCCCAGCCAGTTAGAGTACTGGGAACCAGGGCTGGCTGCTCCTCCCTCAACCCCTTCCTGTGGAGCCATCTAAGAATATAAAAACATCATAAGCTCACACAGGCAGCCATAAAAATGTACCGGCATATTATAAACTTACAACAAAAATTAAAGGAATAGTTAGACTTTTTTGAGGAATGCGCTTATTTGAGTTACAACAAACCCCTCTTCGTACAGGTCAGTTTGTGTACGGATTTGGCAAACAAGACGCAACATGCTAATTAGTGACCCTCAGAGGTACTGGCAGAATTTGTTATGAAGCTAGCTGTTTCCAGTCCAGCTAGGCTTACTAGCTGCTTCTTTTAACAGACAGATATGTGAGTGGTATCAATCTTCTTTAATCACACCTTTTGCAAGACAGCAGATAACTGTATTTTCACATTATTACTTTAACCTCCATTCACATGTATGGTCACTACATACAGATTGATGTTCAGTATGTGAGTGAAGTGTTAATAAAAGGGGGGACTGTACCTTTTTCTTTGTGGCTCTTCCTCTGCTCTTGGCAAACTTACTGTTGTTATCCATAGAGGCAGCTCTACGTCGGGGTGACTTTCCGTTCTTTCCCCCCTCTGGGTTCAGCATCCACCAGGAGCTTTTTCCTGTTCCCTCGTTCTGTATGCGCACAAAGCGGCTGTGCAGGGACAGGTTGTGTCTGATGGAGTTCTGGATGGGGAAAAAAGAGAATCATATGTAACCTATTTGTGAATGTCACAAACACAGAGTAGTAGCAACGACATGAAAGTAATGTTACGCTAACACATTATGACCCTGTGGTGCAGAATGAAGCAACAGTGCATGACCGCTTGTTTCTTTTCAGGGGCAAATAAATGAGAAGGTGTAAGGCTGCAAGGAAAACGCTGGTAATTTTCCATAAAGTGTGGTGTCAAAGCCAGCAGATGAACAGGAAGTAAGCATCTGTCCATATGCTCCATTAACAATATTATGTCTGCAGAGCCTTTTCCTTTCGGCGTCACGCTCTGCAGCAGAAGACATAGGTCAGTTTGGCAGGAGGGAGCAAGGGATGGATGGGGTATGTGGTGTCATTTGTTTAAAGCTAAATACATATTTGTACCCTTTGCAAGAAAGATGTCATTACAGCCATTATACAGTATGTGTTACTGGATATGACAAAGGTTTGTGACATTAGTTTGTGTTTTGGTGCATTTTGACTTTTTAGCCTAACTCAACTTGATTTTTATTTTTTTTTACTTCAATACTTTTATTAATTTTAACTTAAGCTTTTTATCGTCCTTATCTCACTTGTAGTTGGAGATATGACATTAGAAGTTCTACAGTAGAATTTTTTTCCTAGCCTGGCACCGCCCACCTACGTACTGCCACTCAATTGTCATTGCCCTTCAGTACGAGTCTGGGTCTGTGGTATATTTGCGGGTTTTCTCTGCCAAAAGGCAGTCCAGTATCGAACAGAGGGAGTGGCTGAGAACAATGACGTTGAGGTTGTGCGCCAGTTTCAGTTGTAGTCAGAAGAAGACCAGGAAAACCATGGAGAAGGATGCGAGCGAAGCTATTCTGTCTGTTGTGGCAACGCTGCCGAATATCGAGAAATTAAAGCCGGAGCAAGAACAAGCTTTGCTGAGTTTTGTTGGTGGCCATGATGTTGTGGCACTTCCGCTCCCGGCGCATGACATATGTCACGACCACACCTTATGCGATTGGTTATGGCAGATCCAGAGTGGCACTGGGCATATCCGATAGTTTTAAACTTCAACAGAAATCCACCTTCAAGTGAGTTAACCTTTGTCAATTGAGCGATTGATTCCATACCTTCTGTACAAATGAAATGAAGTACGATGGTCTGGTAGGACCAGGCTACCCTAATCCCGCCTCACTGCAGGCTACAATCATATGTTTCCTGTGATTTCCACCAAGTTTTATCTGCAAAGCTCTATCCCATCCTGAAAAAACAACCCAAAGAAAACAAGAAAACATGATGCAGGATATATTTTAGATTCACAAACTTCTCTCACATTTTATCACAAATGTACCTACTGTAAACATACTTAAACTGACAAATACAAAGTCTGAATCATCCCAGTTATCTGTCTCCTGTTTCAATCCTGGGTTTATAGTTTGAAAACTTTGCTACAGAGAAGAGTAGATAAAAAAACAATAAGACAGACTGTACTACTTTGGCTTTACCCAACTTGCATCACTTTCTTTTGCATGTGGTCACATTTGTTCTTGTGCTAACATGTGTACACCTAAAGCCTCATTCAGTCCACTTTCTCAAATGCTATGTTATGAACCCTTAAAAAGGACGCGGAGGCGCCTCCTGTGGTCATTCTCTCAGTAAGAATAACACCGATGGTTGAGGCGCAGGTCACACAGGACACATACGTACCGTGTACAGTCTGCTCTCTCTGGACAAAATCTTCCTAATGTGCAACTCATCATTGCTTGATGGTGGGTACAATAAAAGACCAAAGGGAATTTCCCCTGAATACCCATGTGAATGCAAAAGCAGCTCCCTGCAGTTAGTAAAGCCAGATGTCCCCAACCACAGGATTCAACAGGGATATACAAAGCATGGAGATAAAGATACTCACATTCAAAAACAATAGAAGCATTGTCTGAGTGTGTCTCTGAAAGGCTGGTCTTGGGTTGGGTTTTAGGCTTTTGGCAAATCCAGTGCATATTAATCATCAAAATATGAGTCATATTCTATTATATTAACACGATTGTTCCCCTTAATTATACTACTTGAATATAAATACTCAATTATTTCATATCCTAGCTAGAGGTCTCTACAAAGTGAGTAAAAGTAAATACATTACAATGCATTACATATGTATTACAGCCTGCTCCAGAGAGGGGAGGCAGCAGGCTGTGTGCACGGATGGGAATTTTTTTTTGCTGAAAAAAGAAAGCGAGAGGGGAGGGTTACAGGGTTCGAGGCGAGGATGGGGAGGGTGACAGAGTGAGATGTTTTTGCCTGGCAGAGTTCAGGTCAATGAGTTCACTGTGTGCTGAACACGAGCTCCTCAGCAGGCGCTGACGGAGGCATGCAAACAGGTTGCATGGAGCTGGAACAGAGGGAGGAGGACAAGCATCAAATGTGACGGGTTGGACTGTCTTCAAGCCCCCTCCCACTCACACGCACGCACACACACACACAAACACACACACACACTCCTCCCTTCTCTTCCACTGACTTTTAAATACGCCTTCCTGTGTCAGAGGACATCCTGCAGTGCACATGCAGACTGGAGAGGCTTGAGGGTTGAGTTAACACACTTCTGGCCAAAATAAAATCCATTGATCAATCTCACTTTTGTTCAATTGATTAATGGCCTTTTTCTTTTTTTTTTACATGATCTCTCAATCGGTAACTGAAGACAGGAAATGAGTCATTAGTGGAAGACCTGAGATGTGAGCAGTGTCTGAGATGTGTGCTGCACAGACTAGGTCTAAGAGCCAACTTTTTAATGCCGTTAGCCAAAGACATGGCTTTCTCTGGCATATGGCTGAGAAGATCACTAGTGATATGCAAATGTCATGGACTGCATGACTGGGCCTGGGAATGACTATTATCTACTGGGCCTGGGATAATCCTTGTCTCAGACAGACCTCACCTCAGACCAAAGAGAACAAAAGACATCCCCTGCTTCACTAGTTCAGGAGGTGCCCCACTCACATATTATTCCTCTGACAGCCTGACTCAAGGTGGCCTATATTTAGCATTGTTGCTAAACTTCTTTAAAAAAAACATATTGTTATGGCTCTCACTTTTAAATAACATTGAAGTAGTAAAAATGGGCACCTGTGGCTGCATGACAGCTCATGTGGAAATGGGACATTAAAGAAATCTATATGATCTTCAAGACCTTTTTTGGGCGACATGGGGAAGTTCCCAGGCACAGATTATGGTGGCTTGTAAAAAGTTACATAAAAGTGTAAGAGAGAAGCTCTATTGAGTAACTAGAGCAACGATCTAAGATGCATTACATGCAGCGTATCTCATTACAAAATATTGTTATCAAATGCTGCTTTGCCAATTGTCTCCCTTGACTTTGGGGATAACATTTCTTGCATTGCGTGCCGATTGATTTTTGTGTGCTCAGAATTGTACATCATACCTACCTTGGTAGCGACCAAATATATCTTGATCCTTGTCAATGTCCTTCTTAAAATCTTATGTGCAAAGAGAATATATTTGATATTCCCACACACACACAAAAAGAAAGCCATTTGTTAAGTTAATTACATTTTCTTTCCAGAAAACTTATGACAATATCTATCACCACTATGCCCTCAGAAACCTGTTCTTCATATACTGAGTTGCTGTGAGACCACTGCTGCTTCCTTACTCAGACTAATGGTAGCACAGAGACGACCACTGTTAGATTTATGGAGACAAGACCCATGACCTTACAACTATTGATATGTACCCAGTGATCTCTAAATCATCTGCAATCAATATCATCAAGACAAACCCCTGCAGCATGAAAGGACTCCCCCTCCTCCTGCTGGACTTCAAAACAATTGAATGGACACAGCTGCTACTGTTTATTGTGTAGTGAGGCGTGGGGCCTGCAGTAACCGTCGCAGCATAAGTAAACAAACAGGGCCCAGTTGCAGGGACAGGTGCAGCGTGCAGTGAGAGTGGTCGTCTCACTTGCAACTGGTCCCAAAGGTTTTACATACAGCGCCCAGAGACAACCACAGACGCCACTGAGGATCTCCCAGGAGACTGACTGCTGGAGTGCAGCTGCTGCCTGAATCAATAACTCTTTTTTTATATGAATGATATGGCCTGGTATTTAGCTAGTAGTGAAGGGGGCAAAAATAATCACAACATTTTTTTGTGTCTGCTACATTTAGTGTCCTCGTGCAGCTACAGTTAACACACAATTGCTATTAAACACAACCTCACTTATTTCAATGTACTTGCTGCTTCCGTCTTCTTATGGACAAGTGCAATCTGTAGCTTATGTGGCTAATGTTAGCTATTGTTTACATTGTTTAGTAGGCCCAGTAGTAATTTGCTGTGTTACTGGTGTTCCTACATCATTTTGTTATATGTTATAACCTTTCGATATTGGTGCTGCTGCTACTATGCTCATTTGAGAATGTCACGGCTCAACACTTCAAAGGTTTGATCACAAAGGTAAAACAAGTTTGTCAAAATGTCATCAGTGATATGCTCAAACATGGGACAGTTCACAAACAAAAAAGTCAGCAAAACTATTACAGTACAATCAGTCAAACAGAATCCCTGTGTTCCAAATCACATACTTTTTCTTTTTACTACATTACATACTAAAGAACAGATGAGTTTTAGGGCCACAGGAGAGAGAACAAAATCAGATAAGGTTTTTTTTATTCATTATTTTGAGAGATGTCAAGAATAAAGGCGATAACTCCAAAATGCTATTGGAGTTAATGGGGCATTTATGTATTTTCAGTATGCTACAATTGGCGTGCATGTATTGAGACACCCTAAATCTTTTTCTGGCATACTAAATAGTAGGGAAGTATGGGTATAGAGCTGTTAAGCGGAAGTGGCGGAATTACGGGGCATGGGACCTCTCGACTGAAAAAAAATGAATGGGAGTCTATGGAAAGTAATCTACTATTTTCTGGTCCCAGTCATTAAATGCCTTGGATTACATATATGTTTTGTATGGGTCTAAATGATAATTTTTCATGTGAAGAGTTTGACGGTATGTTGTATGATTATTCGTCTAACGGCTTTTGAAAAAATGTTACGAGAACAACTACAAGTCTTGTCGCCTATGTGACGTCACCTCAACACATTCCCTCCACTTCTCGACTGACAGTGCTAAATGCTAATGCTAATGGCTGGCGTGGACAACGCCAACAATCTCCCCACTCGAGAAATTGAAACTCTCCACATGTCCACTTGTGTAGTGGTTTTCGCCATGCTGAAGACTTTTGTCTTGTCATTGAAAGAAGGCGGTAAAGTGCATTAAAGACACAGCCATGTTTCTGAGCTAAGCGGGTGCGATTGGTGGTGACGTATATAAGTGTCAAGAGCAGCGAAGAGCTGTAGTCCACAAAAGCGCTCTGCACAAAACCTGACCGTATCCAGCTTCTACTCGCTAAATTGTTCCATTCTTTGCACGAAAAAATACCATCTAAATCCATACAAAACATATGTGTAATCGAAGGCATTTCATGACTGGGACCAGAAAATAATACATTTCTTTCCATTGACTACTGTTGTAATTTTTCGAGCCGAGAGGTCCCATGTCCCGGAAGTAAGACACTTCCGCTTAACAGCTCTATTGGAGATGCAGGGAATGTTTTGCTAACATTAACTCGTATTAGCCACTGGTAGTAATCAAATCAGGTAAGACTGTAGCATTATGGTGCTCCAATGGTAATGGTAATGGGAAAGAGTAAAGTCGCACTTTAAGCTAGGATATTATTTCACGTTTATTTATTTTGCAGTTTTAAGTGATGTACCGCCTATTTTGTTTCCTCTAATCAGTGCTTCACTGACTGCAGTGATAGGCGACACATCTATGAAAACAGTGATTTTGACATGAGATTCTTAGACACAAGTTGTAGAAAATGAGGAAACACGTGGAACAATTGACCATGAATCAAAACAGTGATATAAGGAAGTCTGCTAATCTCTTTGGCTTTCATTGACCACAAAGAGTTCGGCTGTGGCAATTTAATGGTTGTCTGCTGGCAGTGTCGATGCACAGTGTGGCTTCCTATTAGTGATATGTGGGTGATTTGTCTGATACCAGTGTCAAGGCATTAACAATAATTCTCTATAGGGACAATTATCATGATATGGCAAATGGGTATAAACATATGAAAAAGTGAGGATGTTCACTGGGTTTCCTGGAAATATAATATCGATAACATTATTGCATCTGGAGTAATATCTCAACACAAATTATCTCATTTGTGAAAAAGTCAAATCATTTCATAATCCTTTTCAATGATTGCATTTGCGGAGAAATTCAATTTGTGTAGATAGCTGACAATGAATCAAAGCTGTTAAATAACTACTGTCATGTTGCTGCCACTACAAAGCACTGTCAGATACCCGGTGTAAACAGGAGAATAAGAGAGCACAGCGCTTGCAGAGATTACAGTAAAAAGGACAAGCCACTTCCTGGCAGTGTCTTCCTGTGCACCCCTCCCCCCAACCATTTTCTCCTCTGACCTAGGAAGTGCATGCAGGCAAGGCAAGAAACTAGCGTGGGACCTGAGTTTTGCCGTTACAGGGCGGTAAAAAAAGAAGAAGAAAAAAAAGGCAGTGCAGAGCCGAAACGAGAAGACAAGTGCATCTCGGTATATTGCAACTGTGTGGCCTCTTCACGGCTCCAGGCACAATGCGTGGCTGCTTCATTAGCACTGAGCATCAAACTGGAGTGACCTACTTCTGTGATGGCTTCAAAGAGGGACCTTTGAAAAGCAATGGGGAATTCAGCTTTAGATGGTCAAGGAGGGGGCGGATGAGAATGATAGACAGTCAAAAAAGGTTAAATTGTTGTGCTTTTGATTCAAATAAAGAACGCACACAATCATACTTTTATCATGCTAAATATTCAGAATTCCAAAAGTGATTCGAAACTTGATCTCTAATATTTTCCCAGCCTAAGCTTGAGAGTGACACATTCTTTGCGCACTTCACAGGGTTAAAAAAGGCCAACAGGATTTGACATTACTCTCAGTTGCTCTCAATCCTGTTTCTCTTTCTTCACGCCATATTTCTTTGCCTCCCTCGGCACCCATGTCCTTTATCTTTTGCATAATGGATTGGAGGCCAGGTTGTCTTTGTGAACACATTATGGGGGGGGGGAGTTATTGTTGTGCGCAGGCTGCTGGACAATGCAGGAACCCACATGCCACAGATTCCACAGACTCACACATGTGTAGACAGCAGACTGTACACAAGCCTCAGCCCCTCAGCCCACAGACAGACAGCCAGTCAGCTGACGGCACCCCTCCTTCCCTCAAGCCACAGTTGCACTGCTTTGAAAGCCCCTGCCCCAAGCGTTCCTTTCTTTATGGGGTTACTTGAAGCTTTGAGTGGGCCTCTTAAGTTAAGGCCTCTCTTTTTAACCGTGTGATCCCAAGAAAAAATAGCTAGCGGTTATGATTTTTTTTTTTGCCCCTTTAAGTGGTCGTCTATTTTCACGCCTGTGTCCCCCAAACTGAGTTGATAAGCCAACAATCAATTTTGATTAAAATTGATTTAAAAAAATAAAATAAAAAATCGAAAAATGTGCCCTTCCGTATGATTTCATTGACTACTTTGCTCACAGTGAGAATTATAACGTTCGGATGTTTAAGATCTTAGTTTAGCCCGTTAGCATATTAGCCGTTGCTGCATTAATCAGCACTGTATAGCTGAGGTTAAATTGCATTGTCATTAGTTTGCTAATGAACCAAAGTATTGGAAATCCAATTTATGTACCAGTTTGTATCAATGTAATCCATCCAGTGGTTGATGTGAAATTTTAGACCGGACCTAAGTGGTGGACCCAGTGGTCAATAGGACAACATTAGCATCTCTAGAGCCACAACACTTGTGTGGTCCATGGGCTAATGGAGAATTATATGTCGAGTAAACTCCCATTTCTGGCAGTTTTTATTTAATACTTCACTAATACTTGTGTATCATTTTTATTTATAGTATAACATTTTCACTGGTCAAATTATTTGAGGTTGGATCAGTTGGATCAAAGTCAGTGACTGTATAACTGGAGAAACCTGGGACAAATGTTACTTCACTGCATTGTCTACAATCATATGCGTGACTTGTGACTTTGCATTTTGCCATCTCCGCACTTCCACATGCAGGCACTCTTCTGGAGGATGTTGTTCAAATGGAGGTAGAGGGAGCTTTTCCACTTAGCAGCTCAGCACATCCTGAATAAATACTGTTAGTGTTGTCTGTCACACAGAAGTCTTGTGCAAACATCAAGACCAGACAGCACAACTTACCAGGCTACTAATTCACAATGAAGGGGCCCTTTTGACAAAAATATACCAAGATATAACAGGCAGCGAAGGGATTGCATTCATTACTCCTTGCTGTATACTGTAGCACTGGTACATAAATAATACCCAAACTGCTTTACATCTGTGTAGCACCACTGCTGATGGCTTTCATGCACTTGATGACCTTTACAAATGAAACTTAAATACTTTTTTTTTGCAGTTGAAATGAACACAGAACCTTTGTGCCAGCTAAACTTATGGGGTGCTACTTCCTGCTCTTCTATTTAAGGTCACAGTTCACTGAGAAAAACAGTGGCAGCTCCAGGAAGATGCAAGTACCTAACATGCTGTTACACTGCCGCTCAGACCCACCACTATCCCAAGGGAGACAGTCCTCCCATTTTGGCACCAGGGGCCCTCTCTTGTGGCGAAGGCATCACGATACACTACATCGCCACCACACAGTATTTTAGAGGGAAAACAAAAACATGTCCATGACATGAAGGAGACAGGAAGCTATAGTAGCAGCCCTGCCCTACACCCACCTTCAGTGTTCTAGGTGGAGCTGTGTATTCAACTGAGGTTCGAACTCAACGCCCAATAATACCCACCATGAGGTCCCTGGCTTATCTCTATCTGTCAGTACAATCAGTGGACACCTGCGCAGTTGGACTCTAAAGTCAACACATAGCCCGGACCGATTTCTTTCTGCATGTGGCCGGAATGGCCTAAATGGAATAAAAAATGACTTCACGCAGAATCCATATGAACAAACACGCTCCGTATTTGGTCACTCCTATTTGTCGCTCCACGTTTTTTTTTCCCTAGCCGTGACCCTCGTGTTTTGCAGGGCGGTGGAAGTGAACACATGGCACTGTTTTCCATCCACTCGGGCAGGAAATGCATCATAGTTCATTGTAGGGGGACCGCCGTGTTTTTTTAACAGGAAAGTGTAAAAATAACTATCAGCCGGTGGTTCCAAGGCCCGGCGAGCATGCCAACATTTAGGAATGCAGAGGTTGAAGTGGAGAGGTGTTGATTTAATATTAAAGATAAACAGGCGGGAGCTATTGTTCTCCATGGGAATCCAGACAGCGTTTGTGCACACACAATGAACACTGAGTAAGGAATGTGAGTAAAAAGCAGAAGTTAGCTAAAAAAAATTGTGTTTTTTGTTTTTGAATAAAAAAAAAGAAATAGAGACAAAATTAGGACAAGCCAGGTCTGTAGCTGAAGTTGTTATGGAAGTAGCAATGAAGAATTGCAATTTTATTGGTTTGATGGTCTTTAGGTTTAATATGTGTGCTTTGAACCCAACTAAAAATAATGGGAATGTGCAATATATGGTCAGAAACCAAAAGCACATTTTTGACCTTATGTCCAGATTAATAATCAATGGATCAAAAGTAATACATGTATTATAATATATCCTCTCTGGATCATGAATGTAATGTAGATCACTTTCATTAAAAATCTGTCGAATTTTGTTGAGATATTTCAGTTTGGGCCTAAGTGGTGGACCGACAAACAGACAAACCTTGTCATTTGTAGAATGGCTTGGGTTAAAAACAAAAAACCGAACAAAAACAACACAGCCTTTCATACGCTAGAGGTCATGGGGGGCTACTTATGCAAGATCACATGTATCATATCCAAAGGCTGGACAATATGACCTGATGATTGACCCCGATAACAATCGATGTAAAAATTATTTATTTTCTATTCATGAATAATTTCCTCTCTCACGTTGGCTCACTTCTTAAACACGTGTCCTGTTTAGTGTGTTATTACATTATGACTATAGTTCAACACAATGGGCTGTTTGCGGATTGGTCGGTTGAATTCTGGTTGTCTTCTGGTTGGATGTTGTTGATTGTTGTTGTAGCCCTTTTATGTTTGTAGACTTTCACCCAAAACTGCGATTTCTAGAATCAGTAAAAGTACAATAAAATAGCAGGTAAATAAATAAATTTAAAATATGTTATTCAAAACGCTATGGGAACTGCTGAATGAATACAAAATTGAACTCTTTGAGCTCCACTCAACCAAACACAAACACCTTCAGCAAAAGGCCTGAGAGAGGGCAGAGAGGGAAGCGATAGGATAAAGAGCAGCGATCCCTTTCTCGGAGCTGTAGCATCCGCTGAGGAAACTCTAGAAGACAGGGACACAGAGATATGAGCACAGTGCTCAGGAATGGAGGATGTTTGACGTTATTCCCTGCATTCCCTTCTCCTAGCCCCTTCCCCTGTCCGACACACTCCCCAGCACTGATTGAGCTGTTTGTGTCGCCTCCTGTTATTGTCAGGGGGGAGAGAACTCCTTTACGGTTTACTCCATGATGCTTCCCTGGCATAATAATATTTCCCAGAACCCAGTGCACCTCTATGGAACAGAGTGTAGCTGAAAAGCTGCATAAAGACTTTAAGACAAGGTGGAAAGGGAGGTTCAGCACAGCCATAAGTCATAATGCAAACTGTGAACAAGCTTTTTTACTAGAGGGGGTGTCGAACAATGGAGACTATATTTGATTGAGGTTCACAAAGGCATTTCCTGACATAACTTTTAAATTAAATCTCTTGAGAGTGCTGAAAGGGCTGCAAAGCTGCACTATGAATTGGATTAAAATGATGTTAGAGTGTGCAGATTTTAATTAGCGTCTACTTTGACTTTCTTTCTCTCTGCTTTTGTCCTCAGTTCTTTTTTTTCTCACCGTGGCTGAGTAACTTCCTCGTCTGGCGAGACAATCTTAAGACCCAGATTAGCATGTTTGTGCAGGCATTAGGCTAATGCTTTCTCAACTTGTCCCTTGTGCTAAATATTTCCAATACATTTCCAGGTTAGACATCAGCGCACAGCTTTCAAATTGCAGGACTGTAGTACCATGTTTTCCACGACTGTGGAAACGCTGCATAGACCATGAGTCAGTATGTTGTGAGGTAATAGTGGATAGGTTGTTACCTACTATGGATTAGCACTGGACTGGAAAAGGGGTGTATCTGACATCTGTACTGATCTACAAAGTATTCCTAGACATTATTTCTCTTCAGTGAGATTTCGACCATCACTCAGTCAATCCTCGTTCTCAAACATCTAATGATGGTTGCTGATTGGTTTAGGTTTTAGGACAACCTCTGTATTCTCCATATTCTTAACGTGTCCATTGTTTTTTGCAGTGTTCCTACTTAGAGAGAAGTATTCTCCGGCACATGTATGGGATGTTTACAGTCAGACTTGCTTGGTACGTCCTCACTGACACAGCAGAGAGGCGTGTGCTGCCTGCCGCTGACAGAGGAAACCACTCCAAAACTTCAAAGGTTACTCAGATGCTACAGTTCAGCAGCAAAATTCAAGAGTAACAGTTAAACCTTTTTTAAACCCTTTTCATGTTCTTTTCAAATGCTTTGTTAAGGAAACAAAGTTAATTTTTTTCCTACTATTTATCACTTCTTCTGAGTATTACCACCATTGAATTTGCACTGAATGAATTCTGGCCTGATTTCAAAGAAAAAACTTAAACCAGCATGGATGGTGTCTGCAAATCCCTAGTAGGAGCAAAGTGTGGATAGTTATTTCCTATTTTGCTTTCAGTGAGAATCTACATGAAAAAAACAAGCACTGGACAAGACTGGACAGTAATATTATGGCTGCACTGTCTGCTTACTGTATTCCTCTATTTTCCAACCCAAAAGTTAACATACTGTTGTCTAGACGGGAATAAAGTAGGGGGGGATGAAACTGTAACTTACATAATGAACTTTGCTATTTAAAATCGTGCATTAACTGATGAAGCCCTAGCACCAAAACGTTGGTCTGCTGCTGTCATCTGCACTTACCTGCCCAGTAGGTGCAGATCAGGGTTCGAAACACAGAGTCCTTTGGACATTATTGTGCAGATAACTAGCCTTCATTGAATTACACTCATTAGTTGAAAATAGCCTACAACATATAGGAGTAATTTAGGCCTATAGCATTCCTTGGAGAACGATATTGTGCCTTCTTGCATCACAATTTCATATTCCCTCTTAACAGTGTGTGTTGGTGTAAATAGTTTGGGTTCGTTTGGCGATCTATGTTACATCCATCTCAGGTTCGTCCTCAAAACAACTGAGCGCCAATACGTGTGCGCGCCCTCACACACTGACAATAGGCCCTTCACGTGCACTCACCTTCCAGCCAGCGGAGCTGTTGCTGTCTCCTTTATCCTTGAAGTAAGGCACACTCTTCACCATCCAGTCGTAAATCTGAGACAGGGTCAGCCTCTTCTCAGGTGCGCTGTCTATCGCCTTGGTAATCAGGTCAGCGTAAGACATGTTGCCCCAGGCGTTGCGACGGGACGAGCTGCTCTTCCTATGGCCCAGCTGGGGCGCAACACCGGGAAGAGGAGGCACCTGTTGCTGAGGCGGCAGCGGCGGACCCGGGATCTGCTGCTGCTGCTGCTGGAGGTGATGCTGATTATTGTGGTGTGGGTGATGTAGATTTAAACAGTTTCCCTTCTGACACTGGAAATCGTTGCAGTGCACTGTCGTTTTCTGCTCCGCATACTCTTCATAGTCCTCCTCCAGTAAACCGAGGTGGTTACTGACGAATTCGCTGTTTCCACCCGCCTCCTGCTGCACAGACGGTGCAGGGGAGGATGTGTTGGAGCCGGCCGGGTCGAGGAGCTCCGGCCGGGGCAGCGGCCAGGTGCAGGAGCGCGGCCGGGAGAGAGGCTCGAATTCCGGGTCTATTTCTACCGGCTGTGTCTGTGGTGGCGGTGCCTCAGCCATGTCAAGTGTTAAACCGGCTCTCACTGTCACACAGGTACTGACATACAAAAAAGGATAAATGAAAAAGAAAAGCACAGGGGTAAAAAAAGAAAATAGTGTTGCGTTCAAGCACCAGATTCCAGTAGCCTGCCAAACTTTGAAGTTTCAAAAGTCAGATAACTTTTTAGTTCTAGTCTTCACTCAAGTTCACACCATCCTGCACCCACCAGTTGCGACTCTCAAGTCTGCCGCTCTGTCAGCAATCCCACAGACTCTGATGCTGCGTTCACGGCCCACCCACAGGATCCGACTTCTGGGTTCTACAACTTGACGGTGCATTCAAACGCGTTTTGGTCTTGTAATAGGCTCATGCTTCAATGGATACTATTTGAAAAAAAATATTTTAATTTTATGTGTAATCTATTTCTTACAATTAGATAATTAGCCTAATTAGACAATAATTAATTAGCACACGTTTATGAAGGCTTAACCAATTAGTGAAAATAAATCTAGTTGTAAACTAAAGATTTGTAACCATGTGATAAAATCAGTCCAGCATTACACCAAAACACCCAAATGCACCATAACCAAAGAGGAACATGCAGACTGGCGCTGGTAAAAGGATACTGTATTTCTGAATGGCCCATTTCTTTGTTCCCGTGGTTTTACAGGTGTGCTATTTTTGGACGCTATCTTTTTAAGTTTGTGTGGTTGGGTATTTCCCACAAGTGATATTATTTTTGAAAATAGTACAGCCATCAATCAGCATTTTTGGCCAGATACTTTGATTTGGATATCACAAACACTGCCATTACTCCAGGAGTAATTTTATGAGGCCTCTCTAATTTAATTTTTCTGTTTAGAATACTGGTCAATACGATTTTAAAGGGGAGCTTGTTGAAATATTTAAGTCTCAGACTTGCTGTAAAACTGATGGAAACCTAACTTTATGCATATAAAGCAAAGCGGTAAGTGATGCCATCTAGTGGGTCATTTGCATACAAGACATAACTGAGCAGAACCAGGTGTCTTTCCACACAAACATATTTTTTGTGCTTTATACGGCCCCCTTCACACACAGTTGAGGAAGTGCTGCCAATATCTTATCATGCCAATCACCACTCTGTTTAAGGAAAAGTGAACAAAATGTGGAAATGAGGCACTTTCAATTGTCCACATCTCGCGTTTTCCACACTTTCTCAGACAATAGATAGCCGTGGGTGTTTTTAGACCAGAAGGGATCTGTGTGCTACATTGTAGACATGTTTTTTAAAGTTAAAAGCTCTTCCTGTGCAGAGGGCACAAGGTTCAAGCTCTGATTTACACTCCTACACTGAACCTGATACGAGGTCAAAGACGCTGCAAACACTTTATACTTTCCCCCGGCCCCCACCTGTCAGGAAAAACACCATTAATCATCACCACAGGTGTTTGTATGACCTCTCTCTGACACATTAAAGTATTTCCTTTTGAATATGAAGAGGTGTAACAATACCTCAACTCAATAGTGCACTGTTTTATAACAAAAACCTAATCCGCAACCATACCTTGATACAAAGCTAAAACTTTTGTGTCAATAATTGTATAATGTCAACCAGTGAAATCCAACACAATGATTTTTATACCGCACTTAATAGCAGTTATGTGTAACAAAAACTATGGAATTGACATGACTGTACTGTATACCAGATACTGAATTATTTTCATCCAACTAGTTTCACCGTGCACTAGCGACACATTGTCGTGAGTTAACTGCCTTTGTGAACAAACAAGCAGTTGCAGACGTGAAAATGAAATAAGCAAAAAAGCCATGATTGTACTTCTGCTGTTTTATATTGTTTGTATAAACACTCAACTCATTTTTTCTCTGCACATTTAATCCATAGTAAACCAATGTTGAATTGGTTAGACAGTGGTTCTTAAGTGCGATCAGCATTTTCATGGTGGATACTGTACATTGCTTGACATAGGAAGTCTGATCAGCATTTTTATAATAGTGGATACTGTACTTTGCTTGAGACACTCTAACAGGCCTCCTGAAAGAGTAAAGTAATGCAAGCCCTGTCTCTAGAGGAACCTGTTTAACTTTACAAATGGGTTAGGCATTGTACTATGGTTAGGTCTGATCCCTGCTGCTAAACCCTGCTGAGTGAATGGATTTCTCACTTTCAACAAATATTGAAAACATAAAAAATAAATTAAAAAAAGCCCATATAATCGTCTCAGTTCAGGTAAACATCAGCCTCTTTGAGGACATCCTCTTTTTGGTGGAAGTAGTCTCTGAACCAGGAGATGTGCTCCTTCTTCTGCTGGACGGTCACGTAAGGGTTCCTGGACAGACCGGCCACCACCAGCTCCATGAAGTGCCTCACTGGACCCTGACGGGGGAAACCCTCCTCCAAGTGTTTCTCTAAGAAGATGTGCTCATGGAACGAGACGCTGGCTTCCTCCTCCAGTCCTAACGTAGAGCAGGAAGAGGTTTTCAGTGCGGACCCTTAGCCAATTTTTTTTTTTTATTTTTTATTTCTAAATACTAAAAGCCCCTGTTAACCCAAATCCACAAAATCCTTCTAATTATGTAATCACATTTTGTTTTACCTAAGTTCCATAATATTGATTTACATCTATTTTGTCTCAGATTGTAAAAGCTTATAGAGACACTCAACTTTGATATAATATATATATATTTTTTCTATTTTAGACATGGTTTTCTTAGGCTAGAGTTGAATTCAGCATTCATTACTCACCCGCTTCATTGTTGATCGGATACTGCCACATTTTTCCCTCTTTGGTCCACTCAATCATTTCCTCGAGCCCGTTGCGTGGCATATGGTTTGCAGATGCAGACAACTGATAGGCAAAGTCCAAGTCCCATAGAGTTGGCCGTGCTGAAAACATGACAGCAGTGTTATGGGGCGATGTCCTGGTACAGTTCAAACTTAAAGCTTCGGCACTGTGACATTCAACAATAAGCATTTATTATGCTATCTATTCTCTTTATAGCAGTTTGTGTTAGTGCACCACATTGCTTTAATTTGAAAAATCTATATCCTCATTACCAGCAGTTGATTCGACTCCATCTTCGTCAGTTGTGGGCGAGAAAATATTAAGTCTTTTCCCTGAGAACAAGTTCCTCCTGAAAAAAACAAGAAACAAATAAACACCTTAAAACACTCTAGTCCATCTGAGAAACGTTTCCCAATAAAAACCCAATGAAAGTATTTACCTTCTCCGAACACCGTCCAGCTCAGCTGTGATCCCTCTGTCCTGTGTGTATCCTCGTCCGTCGTCATCAAACTGGATCTGATTATGCGGCCATGTGTTTTGCCGGTTGGGATTCTTTCCCACTTTCATTTCGGAGATAATTACTCTGAAGGAAATAATGTTGGATTAACGTTTATTAAATGTGAATTTCCCATCACACGGAATGAAGAAGTAGAAAACAAAATGACACCAGCTCCTTTGAATATTTATTCTGTTAAAAGGTGCATTCTGTATCTTTGGGTGTGTCAGAAAATTTAAAACATTCGAAGGTAAATTCTCAAAACTGCATAAACAAACTTCCGTCACAGGTAAATTGGTATTATTATATATTTTGTACACTAAAATGTAAACAAATCCCTGTCCTCTGAACCTGCATAGTGCACCTTTGATATAAGACGACACATTTGCTGGACCACGTACCCAAGGTCGTTCCCGTCCCCTTTCTTCTGAGCCTCGGTGACTGCCTCGTGCTGCCTCAGCTGCCGGAGCAGCTCAGACTCGGCCTGTTTGCGATGAGGCAGAGTGGAGGCAGCCGCAGTCGCAGCCGAGATGAGTTCAGGATCCAGTGACACCAGTGTCTCACTAAAAAACACAGTGCATAGGGGCTAGATTGTGTGGATATAGGGACCAGGACATCATATATCCTCCCAAGAATAGTGTGTAAAAGTAGTAACACGCTTTTAGACACAAACTAAATACTTTTTGGCCATTTCAGCATTGTTCAAGGTGGAGTCAGGGGCCTTCAATAGCTAGCAATATGCCCATTTATAGAGGCTAGTTTGTGTATTAATACTGGATTTTCTTTAGCGCACAGTCACAGTACATACAGGTAGCACATTGTGAGGACATATTCACTGATTTTGACATAAAGTGAAATTGACAACAAGCATTCTCCAGAATTGCTGACTGCACCTTGAATGTTGGGAAAAAGCAAGAAACAGAGAAACCTGCAGCCTAACAAGGCAACAGATTCTGATGAATCTATTTCAAAACACCCCTCTCTCACCTCTGAGACGAAGCCTCTTCTGTAGCCTTCTGAAACATACTGATGGTGCTCTCCATAGCTGCTGGCTTTGCCTTAGGGGTAGCCTCAAAAGTGGGTTTCACTTTCAAGTTTTTGAGCTTCCTCTTATTTGTTACTTCCACCTTCATGGCTCCGAGAAGGTCAAGGAGACTTTCTTTCCCACTCTTAGGGGCTACAGTTTGTTTGACTTGTATTGGCGTTGCCGCAACAACCTCTTCAGTTTTAACGTCCACCTGCTGCTGCTGCTGCTGCTCCTGCTGTTGTGTGGTGTCCTCCTCAGCTTTTTTTGTGACCAAAGCTGGAGATGCTTTCGGGTCAACCGATTCAACCGCATTTGTTTTCTCTTCTTGACTGGAGGAGGCAACGTCGGCAACATCCTTGGTTTTTTCACAGAGCTTGACTGAGCTTGTGCTGAGGGCTTTGACTCCACCTCCACTTGTAGCCCTGTGTTAAGAACAGAAACAGTGTTCAGCATCAGAGCTTGAATATTAAACAATACTATTACAATATTCAATATCAATTTAACACGTGGCAGGTATTATTAAAGTGGAGATTACAATCATATAATAACATTAGGCTACATAACAGCTTTTATGCAATATAATGTTACTGTGTATTAAATCACAGCAAAATACTCAGATCTGAACAGATGAATACACTAATATTGTTTTGTGTATATCTTCTCCAACCAAAGCAGAAAATCAGCTTCTTCTTTTTGTCATTTTGTCATCCAGTGAAATATTGTGCAGACATTCAAACTATGGCTCTGTCAACACCATAGATAGTATATAAAACACACTGAATGGCATCTCTCTAGGCTACATAACAGCCTGTACTTGGTCGCTCTTTGCTTCAACACATGTTCCGTTCAGTCAAACTTACCTCAGAGCTGGAGCAGGAAACACACACGACTCACACACTCTAACTGAAGCATTTCGAGCAGTGTTCACAGTCCGGAATATTAATCTGTACATGATTGCTTTTAGCAATGTCCTTCCACCGCCTTCCACGCTCCTGACATTTGTCTCCGATGCTACAACATAAGGTCACCCCCGTAAACCGAAAACATTGGTTCCGATCACCGGGTTGAATTAGAATACATGGGTGAAAGGATGCTACTCTTTTAGAGCAACTAACATTTAATTCAGTAATAATGTTAAACTATTCGTGGTTATTTTTTTGCACAATTTCCTTAATTGATTTGTATTAAGTTTGGATAAACAGCTTTTATGTGTATGCTGCTCAATTGAAGTCTCGCGATATTACAACCGGAACGTGACTCAAAATGGCGATGGACCAGAAGCGCTAATTCATGAACGGAGGTCCCAGTTGCAATCAGTGAAATAGTTAGTTATTTAGATCGAAAGATGGATATTTGCATAGAAGAATTAGCCTTGCGAGATCATTTTTGTTGCAAATATCAACATTGACTGCGTTCACTCGTATAAGTTCCTGCTTAAACTCGGAAAAGGAGAGGGAAACTTCACACAGGTAAAAAACGTCAACGAGAAGCTAAGTTATTAGCATGTGAGCTAACAGACAGCAAATTAAGCTCACAGTAAGTTAATATTGAATAAATATGCGTGGTCGCTGAATGGCTTAAAATTAACACTGTTTTTTATTTCACCATGACGTTGCAGTTGAAGTTGCATTTGAATGGATATCCATTGGCTGCGGCTCAATGTGTTCTGTGCAGCTAGTGTCTTGTTATTCCGTCAAAGTGGTTCCCCGCTCTCTCTGCAGCTCAGTGTTTGTTTACTCTCATTAAGTGATAAATACCTTTTAACAAGTAATAATCGCATCATGTTACACTGTTTTCAACAAGAAATCAGAATAGTATGTTTTCAGTATATTTTACACTATACAGAAACGGCTTACTGCTGTCCGTTTCTGTATATTGATGTAACTAAAGTACAGGTAGAACACTTGAAAATGTTCTCCTTCAAGTCGATATTTAATCGAGGCATTTACTTTAGAAATACTTTCCTTCCGTCCATGCAGATTGGACCGTTTTAAATCTGCACACTTGACTTGTTATGCAAAACTTACCTCAAGTGTCATATTGAAGTTTCGCCACACATACAGTTACTTATATTGTTCAAATATACCTTTACCCCGTTAAAAAAGTAGACTATATGCTGTATATACTCTTAGCTGAACATCATATAACTATTTCAGGGCTGTCAATAATGTGTTATGATGGATTTATGTGACTTTTGAACCTATGGCTTGTCTATTACTGACAGTGAATCATTCCAATTTTTGTTGTTCAAAACTAAATTGAAAAACTTGTGTCTCCGGAATAAGTGCATTACATCTGTTGGAATCACATTCACTGTGTGCAGTGCACATTTGATATGAGAAGATATATTCACAGACCTGTGTGTACTCTGTTAGCCATGGCGGAGGAACGTCGGCAGAAGCATTGTTCGGTTGTCATGCCCACGGAGTCCATGAAGGCCATGGCAGAGTCTATGGGAGTGGGGCAGTTGCAGGAGGAAAGCTGTGTAGCTCTAAGTGAAGAAGTCAGCTACAGAATAAAAGAAATTGCTCAGGTACGTCACGCATGATTGAAACAGATATTTTGTTTGTGGGGAATGTAAATTTATCTGAAACCACATATTTGTATGTCATATCTGATATATGAGCTTTATAATTGAATTCTGTTTGGTCTCTTCTCTATCTCCTTTTAACATAGGATGCTCTCAAATTTATGCATCACGGGAAGAGACGTAAATTAACTACCAGTGACATAGACAATGCTCTCAAACTAAAAAATGTGGAGGTAAGGGAGAAATTTTACTTAAACTCAATGAATTCAATTAAACTACATGCTGGATGTTAGTTAAAGGAAAGCGTGAAGTTGGTCTTTTGCTCATGTTTTTATTTCTCAATCTGCATCGATTCCGTCATAGCCCCTGTATGGGTTCCAGTCGCAAGAGTTCATCCCTTTTCGCTTTGCAAGTGGTGGCGGAAGAGAGCTTCATTTTTATGAGGAAAAGGAAGTGGACCTCAGTGACATAATCAACACGCCGCTCCCCAGAGTTCCACTAGATGTGTCGCTCAAAGGTACCCAGCTAATCAGTATTACGTGTCATTGTCCTCCAGAAAATAGTTTTGACTCTAAGTTTATACATAATGTTTGTTTGTTAATCCATAGCTCATTGGTTAAGCATTGAGGGGGTGCAGCCTTCTATCCCAGAAAATCCACCACCAGGTGAGTCCCTTTTCATCTCTTAAAGCTCAGAAAAAAATAATTTGGAGGAAAACTTATCTAAAACATTTTTTTTTCAGCATCAAAAGAGCAACAAAAAGTTGAATCTACAGAGCCCCTTAAAGTCGCCAAGCCTGGTCAGGAGGAGGAAGGTACTATTCAAGGCAAGGGTCAGGGCGGAACGGCTGCTGATGGCAAAGGTCGGTATCTTGTGTTGAAAGGAAAATATAGTTTTCTCTATATTCTTCTCTTGCCCCACTCCATCCCTTCCTTAGCCTTTTATAATTATGTTTGTCTCCTTCATCCAATGTTTTATATCTTTCTCTTTCAGCAAAGGACAAGGGTCTAATAAGGTTAAAGCCGCGCAGCACTCACGAGCTGTCTGTGGAACAGCAGCTCTACTACAAGGAAATCACAGAAGCATGTGTTGGCTCCTGTGAAGCTAAGAGAGCTGTAAGTCTTGCTGGTCTGTTTGTATATAGATTTAATTTGATATTTTCTGAGTAATAACATGATGTACTTTTTCTCATTTTGTTTTGACAAGTCAAGAAATCACATAGTAGGTTACATTAATTAGCTATAAAGCAAATAATTGTTACAAATTCTGCTAAAAAGTTTTAATTTTGTTTTAACTTTTTTTGAAAAATATTTCCTTTTGTCTCATACAGGAAGCTTTACAGAGCATTGCCACAGATCCTGGACTGTATCAAATGCTTCCAAGATTCAGTACATTTATCTCTGAAGGAGTGAGCATCTTTTTAAACTTCCATCTAATGCTGTGAAACATCACTCACCTCATGTAACAATACTCAAGCATACCTCTGCTGAAATGACTGACGTTATGCTCTCCTTTGAAGGTTCGTGTTAATGTGGTGCAAAACAACTTGGCTCTTCTGATATATCTAATGCGGATGGTCAAAGCTCTGATGGACAACCCCACCCTGTATTTGGAGAAATACGTGAGTGAATAGCAAACAAAATGTCTAATTTCTTTAAAGGGTTTAATGTTAACAAATACTTTTTTTGTGATGTAATTTTTTTTTTGTGTATTTGTAGCTGCACGAGCTCATCCCAGCTGTAGTGACGTGTATTGTAAGCAAGCAGCTGTGTTTGCGACCAGATGTGGACAACCACTGGGCTTTGCGAGACTTTGCTGCTCGTCTCATGGCCCAAAGTTGTAAAACGTTCAGTACTACAACCAACAACATCCAGTCCCGTATTACCAAGACTTTTACTAAGGTGGGTCTTTTGTTCATTTTGTTCCTACAATAATTGAGGTAGAGACCAGTTTTGTTTAGTTCAGCAAAACATAAACATACATATTCCCAAGTTTTGCCATGAAATATTGTTAAAAAGTTGTTCAAATAAAGTATTGTCCATAAATGTCTTCTTGAACTTCACTTTGACGCTGCTGTTTATAAGGCTTAAAATACTTAACCAGACCGACTTGTTTCCTCAGAGTTGGCTGGACGACAAAACCCAGTGGACGACGCGTTACGGCTGCATCGCTGGACTTGCTGAACTAGGACCTGATGTGGGTGTGATTCTGTTTTCTTTGTTGTTTTTGTCCTTTTTTGCTCTTTTGGATCATCACCGACTTCCTTGTTTGTCGTCTGCAGGTGATTAAGACGTTGATCCTTCCTCGGCTTACTATAGAGGGTGCTCGCATCAAAGCCGTGATGGAGGGACCAGTGATCTCCAATATTGATAAGATAGGAGCTGACCATGTGCAAAGCCTCTTACTGGTAATAAATTAAGTAATTTCATTTATTATGCATTTTGATTTTTCCAGTGTCACAAAGATTGTTCTCTTTTGAAGGTGGAGTCACTGTTTCTAGAAAACACTTTTAGTCAAAATCACTTTTTTGTCAATTAACAATTCAAGTTGATAACCACTGACCCATTATCTCTGATCGGGTTTTATGTTTGCTAGAGCCAGCTAACGCAAAGAAAGGCAGACTATGTCAAACTCGCTTCATAGTAAAACCCTCAGTCCTTGTGTTCATACATACCAAATATGTATTGTTTTTGTAGAAACACTGTGCAAGTGTTATTGCTAAGATCCGACCTCAACCTGACAATTTGGAGCAATATCGGACTGACTATGGCTACCTCGGACCCATGCTGTGCTCCCATGTAATGAAGGCTAGGACTCAAGCAGCATTGCAAGCTCAACAAGTCAACAGAACCACATTAACAATCACCCAGGTACAGTACAACCTGATGAAAATATAACTGATGTATAAATGCCATTCAAAATGTATCTCTTATGTATCATTTAGACGTCACTCTTACAGTCCAGAGGTAAACACTGCAGGATGACATGTAGGTGAACAAGCTATGTAATAATGATCAATGACTCTTGTCCCTGCAGCCTCGTCCCACCCTCACAGTCTCACAAAGTGGGTTAAGTGGGTCGGGAGGGCCTCGCACTCCCAGCATCATTAAGGTTCCAAGCTCCCTCACCCTGATGTCCCCTCGACCAGGGACCCCATCACAGCCGTCTCCCCCAGCAACAAAGTACATTGTTATGTCAACCAGTGCAGGCTCATCATCCACTCAGCAGGTACTTTACATTTTTCATTTTACTACTCATCATCGCGTTGCTCCACAGTGTCACCGCTAAAGGATATCCCTATTGGGCAACTTCACGTATCTAAATAAGATAAGATGATAGGATTTTATTTTTCATCTTAATAAAGCAGCTATAATAATACATAATCATTGATGACATTTTAAGGACTAATCTAATCTTGTTATTACAATATGAAAATAACAAATAAATAGTTTTTTTTTCAAACATTTCTATTATTGATTTTAAAAGATACATTTTATATTTGAGTAAAACTTCACAGATCTCAAATTGAACTTTTATGGAGTTCTCACAAACCCTTAAAAATAAAATCCACAAGTCCTTGCATTTATGTTTTAACATCTGCCTTTTTGTCTCTAGGTTATCACCATCAGCTCTTCTCAGTCTGCCTCACCAGTCACTAGCACTGTCCCCAGTGCCACTTCCACCTTGCAGCCTTTGGTCAAACTGGAGTCTGGCAGTGGACCTGGACTCACAGGTTCCCGACCAATGCAGAAATACATAGTGGTGTCTTTGCCCTCGTCTGCCTCGTCCTCTTTGGAGAACAAGAGCTCTGTGCTACCAACCTCATTTTCCTCCACCCAACTAGAGTCGGGGATAAAGCTAGACCGCTCTGAATCTCCTGCAGCGAACACACAGTCGCCACACTGAGACTTTGTATAGCTAGTGGATGATTTTTTTTACCATGTTGGTGCAGCTGAACACACAAGGAGGTTTGTTTGGGCTGAACTAAAAAGGGGGTAAACTCTGAAGTGGTATGAAGGGGAGGATCTGAACTCTTGACTGATAAAGAGCAAATGTGACCAGACAATGTAAATATGTTAATGCCCAATGAAAACTGAGGTCCATCTGTGAGATTTGCTATGTTTCAGCTTATATTCTAATTGATTTCATGTTCTTTTTTACTCAAAAAATAAATCAGATTTTGTATGAAAATTCTTTATGTGAATGTGGTGTTTTTTATATTTCTTTATCATTTTAAAGGGAAAGAAAAGTATTATTCTGTACCACATGCTAATTAAAATGGCACAAGTGATGTAAAAGCCACAACAATTGTGAATAAAAACACAATTACTAACTTCCTGAATGTAGTGGAAGAAATACCCATAACATTTACTTTCGACAATTATTCAAAGCAGTAGGCTACTATAGTGTACAAGTCCTGAATGCAAGAGTTTACTGAAGGAAACATAAAGTAGGCCTACAGTCATAAGTTTCAATTATTTTGTGTACGGAGAGCACTTGTGAATTCAAAGTAACAATTAAATTACTCTTTCATTCTCAATACAATTCTACACAATAAATACTGCTACCCCTGAACATTGTGGTCAGAAACGGAAGTATGCGATTCGAGTTCCAAAATGTATCACGTGCTGTTCTACGCTCCACTTTTAAAATAGGTCCATACCGCTCTGTCCTTATAGTGGGCTAGTACTTCCGTTTGTAAGTCTTTAACACAATGCATAAGGTTAAATCAATATCAGGGCAATAGTGTAATATATTTACACACTTGCAGGTTGTAATTGAATTATCTTTTATTTTGAAGACTTAATTTCAGTACATTGTGACAACACCGGAACCACTTCTAGTCTTCGTCTTCAGCACGGTTCTGATTTGTAGTCATTTTACGTGGATCTGGATGGAACAGAAGGCAGGCAGTGTTCATTGTGTAGTACTCTCGTAGGTAGATGAAACCCTGTTTCTGTTGCTGCCGTAGACATGAATTTCAAAATACGGGCTGGAAAAAGAGAAGACTGCAAGGAAATATCGAGAATGATATTGGTGAGTTGTTGCAATGAACCTGCCTGGCTGTCCTCCAAACATGGTGCTCTGCTTTACAAAGCGGAATGTTATACACACTCGACCTTAATGTGTATCCTGTATTGATAGGCCTACTTTTGTAAAATATCATAACGTTATATTTTTTCTCAGGAGCTGGCGGTTTATGAAAAAATGCCCGACCAAGTGAAGATATCTCATGAAGGTACTTTCTGCACTCCATAAGCGAAAGAAAAGCAAATAGCAAGAATTAAAAATAAAGAGTTGCCTTTATAATTCCAATGTGTATTAGTTGTATGACTGGGCATCAGGCAGTGTGAACAATACCCAAGTGTCCCAGAAAGTCATACTAAAAAGTTAACATGCACATAAACAGCTAACTAGGCTACATATAATAGGTTGACGCCATTAATAAAGCTGACCATGATTACACCTGTGTTTCCTGCTGCTGTGGCAAAGGTCTGTTTGCACCAGGGCCACCACAGAGATGGAGCTGGATGTGCATGATTGGGACTCTCTGAAGCATGCAATGTTCAGTCAGTGTGAGATGAGTTATTATATAGCAGACTTTACTTTGCAGGTAAATAATCAAATGAGTGCCCTTAACTGTGACTGGAAGAAGATCACGGTCAGTTTTAATAAGAGGAGTGTGACTTCAGCTGGGTTGATTCTTCTTTAGGAGAGGGTCAGATCACCTTTTGATAAAATGTTTAAATGTGTGATTTTGTGAGTGAGCAGGTGCAATGTCAGTTTTCTCCCAGCTCTTTTCTTTACAATTTGTCATACCTTGTTTACTTAACTCAAGCCCCAACCTCAGCGATTTTTACCAGCATCCAATAAGGTAGTGACCACAACTGTAGTAGACCGGAAGGGCCACTAGGGGTGGTACCAAGACTGAGCAATTTTTCCTGAGGCGGAGTAAAAATCTCACAAAATGGTGACGCGCACAAACCAGGATTATTGGATGCCGTGTGAATAAGCCCGGATGCTACATCCATATTATTTACTATCTATGACTTAACTCTACAGGCAGTCTCCCTTTTAAAGCAATAGTGCGTAACTTATCTCTCGGTTACATTCGAGCCACTGCCAAATGAGTTGACGCAAAGTTGAGCTTATCAGCTCCACAAAACTTTCAGTGTTGTAGTTCCTCATGTGGGAAGTTACGCACTATAGCTGTAAGTTGACTTCATTCAGAACTCCCCGCTGGTTCACAACCTACAGTCACGGCAATGTGCCGTGACTGTAGGTTTTACAGTAAATTTAAGCCCCTCCTCGATCTGCGAGCTGCAGTCAGGGCTTACTCCATCTTTTGTGAGGTTTGACCACTAGTGGAGCTGTAGAGCAATGTTCTCACAAGACAATTGTTGGCATCTCGTTATCTACCAGCACACATGTATGCCACACACGGATGGAATAGCCTACTTATGCACGAATAACGTGGTAGACATTTCTGCTGACTGAAGAAAATACTATATCAACAAGTGGTGGTTGTGTAGTACAATATACTTTAGATAGTAGATTGCAAGCCGATGCAGTTTTAAAACATTCACTACGTGATGAATTGTTTCGCGTTCAACATGTTTACAAGTAATCAGATCATTCAGGAATATAAAAAAATCTGATTTAGACCTTTTTGTTTTTGTATCCACAGCTGGATTAATATCAGTCTTGTACCACCTGTTGCCTGCCAATGCATTTTTAGATTTCAACTGTTCTACTTTAAATAAGTTCAAATTGACAAAGTATTTATGTTTTTGATGTGTCTCTTGAGTGCTGCTTTATACTAATATTACCTCCTTTTGCAAAGATGTAATCTTTCTATTTGGTTAAACGATCTGTCTTGTTTTAATGAAGAGCTGGAGCGTGATGGTTTCAGCCAGAATCCTTTCTTTGAATGCCTCGTTGCAGAAGTACCAGAGGAGCATAAATCTAAAGAAGGTAACGTGTTCATCAAGGCCTTTTAGATACGATTTCTAAAAATGAAGGGGGACTACCAAAGTGCCACTTTAACCAGGCCCCACTGATCCAAACAGGCTTAAAGTCAATTCACCATTTTCTAATACACGACAGTAGACTACTTATTCATCTGTATTTGTCGTGATTTGTATTCTTTTGGTGCTCTTTCTGCCTGTCCCTTTGATTGCTTGTTGTCCACACAGGATTCACAATTGTCGGATACGCCCTTTACTTTTACACGTACAGCACATGGAAGGGGCCGACAGTGTTTTTGGAGGACCTGTATGTGATGCCAGAATTCAGAGGTAAATACTGTATGTGTTGAGAATGTATTGTATCTATGAATTGTATGTACCTTTTTTTTTATTGCCTCTATTTTTATGTAAACATATTTTCCCTTGACAGGAAATGGCTTTGGCAAGGGTTTACTGAGCAAAGTGGCTGAGGTGAGAATGATCTGTTTGTTGACCACCAGAGCTTTGTTTTCCAAGATATAATGTAGCCTATGTTTAATATAATTTGTGGAAGTGTTGGAATCTTTGAGATAAAAAACGAAAAAGATGGCAGATATGGGCCTACACAGTTTGAATGTATTGTTGATCTTTGTGAGAGACCAGCTGATGAAGAAGAGAGAGAGTGTGATTTAAGAGTAATTGCTTTGCTCAGGTGGGGAAGGAGAAGCAGTGTGTGCGGCTGCAGCTGTCCGTGTTGGACTGGAATACTCCCTCTCGAGACTTCTATGCTGCTAAAGGAGCTCAGGACCTCACCGCCAGTGAAGGCTGGCACTTTATACGATTTGATGGACAAAGCCTGGACAATTTAGCAAACGAGGCACCCAAAGATTAGAAGTTTGGAAAATGTAATCTTGTCGTGAAATAAATGTTTTTTCGATTTTTTTTTTAATATAGGCTATATGAAATAATTGGAAAAAAAATCTTTCAAATCAGGGGACTTTTTGTCACATTTTGAACAGTGTCATAATACATTATTTTCATAAAACGGCACTAATAAACGTTGTTCCAGTTTTGAATTATTAGTTCTACCTTCACTGCAGTGATGGCTTGTGGTGTTTTTCATGTCGAATCAGTTCTTAAGTCAGTGGTTCTCAATTATTTTCTGTCATGCCCCCACTTGGGGACAGACATTTTTTCGCGCCCCCCCACCCTCCCAAATTGAAATACTATTGAGAACCTACTAATTTTTATTTATTTATCTGTACACAACCACTGTATGAGTTTCTGGCACGAGCATTCTGCATACAATCACCTTATTATCAAATTAGATAACAAAAATTAGCTGAGATAACTTCTGCAGCAAAGAAATTCAAATTTCAGTTTATTAGCTCAATTTGTAACATTTAAACAAGACTGCTCAGTCTGTGTGAATCTCAGGACAGAGAAACAAGAGCAAATGATTCACTGAGGTTTGCATTTCATTCAAAACATTTTTAAACTTTAAACATAGTTAAGGTGGTGTTTTTTTTATTATTATAGGCCAATAGACCTTCTGTGATGCGATAACCAACAATTCATTAATGTTATTAGTCTACTTGCTTGATTTCTTTTTAAATAGCCTACAGAGACACTTGGAGACACATGTGGACATTTATTTACTGCAAATCGCGGCCTTTCGCGCAGATATGACCATACACAAGCACACATCGCTTGCTAGCACTTAAAAAAGATTTTTTATTATTATTATTTTTTTTGGTAAATTGGAAATCAAGGCATCCCCGCGCCCCACCATTTGAGAAGCACTGTCTTAAGTCATGGAATGGTGTTTCGCTAAAGTGGTTTTCAAACTGTGGGGGGCGCGGATGAATATGTTAAAAAAATAAAATATATATTATATATATATTTTTGTTTAGTTTGTTTTTTATATTAAGATCACGGCATAGCTGGACAAGAGTTCTTCTGCTTCGTTCCTCTCACTGCATTTAAATGCATTCATTATATTACAGAGAAATGGGTCTCGTTAAAGAAAAAGAGCACCAAGCCCAACCCAGGGGACCCTGCATAATTTTTTTTATTTTAAATTAATATTTTTATGGAAAATCTGTGTCTTTCTTCAATAGCTTGTAATTCATCTGACCCAGTGTCTCCAAATTATTTGTTCACACAAAATTCCTCAAATGCCTCTTAATTTTCCTCTCAAAGTGCACCAGATTCATGCATTTCACTTTAAAAGGGTGAAAAAAAATCTCCCGGGGGGGCATACCCCCAGACCCCCCTAGGAGGGTCTTCTTCTCCACTGGCTACTATTTTCCTCCATCAGGACATTGAAGGCTTTAGCGAAAAAACACTGGGGGTGTGAATGACATTTAACTAGTCAATAATTTGGACAAGTCTGTCTGCCTATCTTTCTCACTCTGCTGCACACTCAGTCACTACTATCCATGCTTAAAGGAAGCAGGATTAAAACACTGGGTTAAGATGCTAAAATGTATTAAAAAATGTGTTTAAAAACGCACAAAAATGTTTAGAATGTTTCAAAGATATGTTTAAATTTGTAAAATAATTAAAAGATCTTTCAAAACAAGCAGGGATTTAGAAAAAAAAATTGTGGGGGGGCTCCGCTGAAATTTGTTCTCTGAGGGGGGCTCACTCTCACACTTTGAAAACCCTGCCTTAACACATAAGACATGAATAAAATTGAGCTGTTTTCAATTTTCTGTTTTGGTAAAAAGGGTTTAAGTGACGATGATGATGATAATGATAATAATAATAATAATAATAAGAAGAAGAATAAATTTTTATGATGATGTGCAAACCAGCCTTGCAACCCATACCTCCTTTTTGGGAACATGTGTACTGGTAGGATTTTTTTTAAATAAATGATAGTCAAATTGCTCAAAAGGTCTTAAATTCAGTGGTATTCTCTTGGTTTGGTGCAATCTGTCATATTTATTTATGTATAAAATGTAAAAACAAAATGTACAGGAATAAATGCAGAATCCCCCAGAAGAAAAACAATGTGACATTACATTTAAAATATGCACACGCCAGAGATTAAAATGCACTGCAAATGCTGTTTTCATTGGTTTCAACTGTTCCTCAACTGTTCTGGTTAAGAGGTGAGTGTAAAAAAATAAATCATTGGGTCAAGGCATCAGACATCAATGGTTTCAGTTGCTAAAATGACAAATTTCCTTCATGATTTATGCACAAATCCAAAAGTCACAATATTAGATGTACATGAAGTGCCAGGATTATTGAGCATATAAAGTACAGCCACAAGACATTGTGTTTTCATGGATGGGGTTAAACTTTCATCTTTTCAACCAGCAGTTTGAGGATACATAACAAATGATTACATACACATTTTCTTAAACAAACTGCATAAACCAGAACTTTTAAAGTAATCTAATGATTAAATATGTCTGATTATCATGTAATCTTAGTCAGATTTGAGTTAAAGAAAGTCATAAGAAAGATTAACCTTTTAATTTTAGATTTAAAACAATTTTGTCAAAGTAGTGCATCCCTCAAAGCCAGAGGATCAGATTTTTCATGGGATATTAATATGCTCATGTTGTATTTTTGCAATCAGTACAATAAAGTAAAGGCAAAGTAATACACTGAAAATATTTGTCCGGATAGAAATGGTCCCTATATTGGGATTGCCACCAAATTCTGGACTCGTTAAATGTGAGCATGCAATTTTATTTGTAAGCATGCAATATGTTCAATGTAATCTTCAGACTAAGGCCCTGTTCTCACGGTGAAAACGTGACAGTTTTCCCGTTTTTGGTTTAAAAAAAAACCCGTTCAGACACAATTTATCTGACATCTTCACCCGTGCACATGTTTTCAGAGGAAACGGGACGAAATCGATGTAGTAAGCATGCCAGGCCAGCAGTTGGCGGTACAAGGTAGTAGTAGATAGCTTTTCCGGTACAATTTGATGCATAAAACCTTACTGAAACCGAAAATGAATGCCACTAACGTTCATAAAGCGGTTGGTGTAAGCTTGGGGTTACAAGTATTGTAAATGACAAGCTTTCTGTCCTCTTATTTCACCGCATTGAACTCGTGAAAACAGAAGACATGCTGATAGAGCTGTTAAGCGGAAGTGGCGGAATTACGGGGCATGGGACCTATCGGCTGAAAAAAAATTAATGGGAGTCTATGGAAAGTAATCTACTATGTTCTGGTCCCAGTCATTAAATGCCTTGGATTACATATATGTTTTGTATGGGTCTAAATGATCATTTTTCATGTGAAGAGTTTGACGGTATGTTATATGATTATTCGTCTAACGGCTTTTGAAAAAATGTTACGAGAACAACTACAAGTCTTGTCGCCTCTGTGACGTCACCTCAACACATTCCCTCCACTTCTCGACTGAAAGTGCTAATGCTAATGCTAATGGCTGGCGTGGACAACGCCAACAATCTCCCCACTCGAGAAATTGAAACTCCACATGTCCACTTGTGTAGTGATTTTCGCCACGCTGAAGACTTTTGTCTTGTCATTGAAAGAAGGCGGTAAAGTGCATTAAAGACACAGCCATGTTTCTGAGCTAAGCAGGTGCCAGTGGTGGTGACGTATATCATAAGTGTCAAGAGCAGCGAAGAGCTGTAGTCCACAAAAGCGCTCAGCACAAAACCTGACCGTATCCAGCTTCTACTCGCTAAATTGTTCCATTCTTTGCACGAAAAAATACCATCTAAATCCATACAAAACATATGTGTAATCGAAGGCATTTCATGACTGGGACCAGAAAATAATACATTTCTTTCCATTGACTACCGTTGTAATTTTTCGAGCCGATAGGTCCCATGCCCCGGAAGTAAGGAACTTCCGCTTAACAGCTCTATAGTGAAGGGGCTGTCACTACACGATCTGAGGAGCCTGCACGATATGAGGACCGCATGCGCAGAACGGCCGCCATCTTGGAAAGGCCGCAGTCGCCTAGGCAACGCACGTCGGCGTCCTCACCCCCGGCCCTCCTAAAGTTCCCCGTGAGCACACACACAAAGTCCGTGGGTCAGCGGCCCCGTAACTGAATTTAATTCCAACACGTAATCAGTATCATGATTAATTGTTCTATCTTCATAACAAACTACATTTCATGAAAATCGGTTCAGAATTGAGCGAGTTACAGTCTGTTTTTAGTGCAGTCTGTGGCTCTCCAAAACACTTTGGGTTAAGCGGGCTGTCAAAGATGGTGGCCATTTTGCGCACGCGCACCTCATATCGTGCAGGCTCCTCACTTCGTGTAGTGACAGGGGCTTTGTGAGCGGCTACTTTTCGTGTTAGGCGTACTTCAAAATAAAAGTCAACTCACGTTTGTCCGGTGAAATGCTGTTAATGTTTAGCCAGTGAAATGCTTTTACTGTGAAGCCGTAGCCTTAATGCTCCTTTTGTTGAACAGTAACTTAACCGCTGCGCGCTGAACTATGGATAGTGTTTTTTAATGTAGAGAGAGCCGTGTACACAAGTTTATTTTGCTAGAAAAAGCGGCAGAGCACAAATCTTTCCCCAGACAAAGTGGCGGGTGCATGGTATCAATAACTTACTAATAGATTACAGACTAAATTGGCGAGTGTTATAGGCCTATTTAAGCCCTGCACATTATGTTGTCTTCTAACTTTATAACTCGCGTGTGGGTATTGACAGCAAATGTTATAGACTATGCATACGTGAAGTGGAGCCGTGACGTCAGCGTTACCAGGGGAAATGTTTTCGGTGTTCACATGAAACCAAAACCGTTGTGTTTTCCAAAAAATCCTCCCTGGGAGTAGATCCTAAGGGGCACTTTACACGACAACACGAAACGGTGCAAACGCGGAAAAATTCCCGCGTTTGCACTATATCATTTACAGGAAAACAGCAAACGCAGGCATGAAACCACAGGTTTTTGAGATCACCTCCCAGGGAGGATTTTTTGGAAAACTTAACGGTTTTGGTTTCCTGTAAACACCGAAACCATTTCCCCTGATAACGCTGACGTCACGGCTCCACCCTCACACATGCGTAGTCTATAACTTGCTGTCAAAATACCCACAACACAGCGAGTTATAAAGTTAGAAGACAACATGAACGGTGTCTCCACGGCACCATCACTGTGATCAGCGGAGAGTGACGTGCAGGGCTAAAATATAGCCTAACACTCGCCAATTTAGTCTAAGCGATTAGTAAGTTATTGAGACCGCCGGCCACTTTGTCTGGGGAAAGATTTGTGCTCTGCCGGTTTTTCTAGCCAAATAAACGTGTGTAGCTTCTATGCCAGGGCAGGGACACGGCTCTCTCTACATTAAAAAACACTATCCATAGTTCAGCGCGCAGCGGTTAAGTTACTGTTCAACAAAAGGAGCATTAAGGCTACGGCTTCACAGTAAAAGCATTTCACTGGCTAAACATTAATAGCATTTCACTGGACACACGTGAGTTGACTTTTATTTTGAAGTACGCCTAACAGGAAGGTATCCGCTCACGAAGCCCCTTCACTATCAGCAAGTCTTCTGTTTTTACGAGTTCAATGCGGTGAAATAAGAGGACAGAAAGCTTGTCTTTTACAATATTTGTAACCCCAAGCTTACACCAACCGCTTTATGAACGTTAGTGGCATTAATTTTCGGTTACAGTAAGGTTTTATGCATCAAATTGTACCGGAAGAGCTATCTACTAGGCTGTGTCACCGCTGACTATTGGCTTGGCATGGCTGCTATACTGCTACTACAGCGATTTCGGCCCGTTTCCTCTGAAAACATGTGCACGGGTGAAGATGTCAGATACATTTTGTCTAAACGGGGGGTTTTTTTAAACCAAAAACTGGAAAACTGTCACGTTTTCACAGTGTAAAGTGCCCCTCAAAAACTTGCGGTTTCATGCCTGCGTTTGCTGTTTTCATGGACATGATATAGTGCAACCGCAGGAATTTTTCCGCGTTTGCACCGTTTCGTGTTGCCGTGAGAACAGGGCCTAATTATAAATGATAGCAGTGATCACCAATCCTTACACTGCTACCAATCCTTACATTTCTACTGTTGTAGTTTTCACTGTGGTGCAGTGTCTCTTAAGCCCAGAGCAGGTATATACAGTATGCTGGAATGGTGACAAGAATGTCACAGTACATAAACATTACAAAGTAATGTACAGCAGTTATGAAGGCCTAACACAAAAAGCTTCACATTGGATGAAGCCAATAAATCCCCAAATCAAATCAGCTATTATTCTAGGTAACAACTATGCAGGGATTTGGAGCCTTTAGATGTTTTCCACTGTGAATGCTGCATAAAGAATAATAAACTGACTCCAGCCCAGCTGGCTTTCCCTCCCACAAAATCCCCTCTCAGACATACGCATTTCTTCCATAGTTGCTTGGGGCAGTCTGAGACGGTGCCACAGTTGACAGCAAATATCCTCTGGCAGGTGGTTGGTGTGGATATTGCCTGAAACACATAAAAAAGTTTGTGTTCAGTCAGGAGAACATGTTCATGTTCCACTACACCAAGTGAATTAATGTCAAATGTGTTAGCAGCAGACACTCACATTTTTTCACTGTCCGTTTGGAGCTTGCATGCACACAACAGGCAAGCACCTCCACACATGGAAAGTACGGCTGAAGACCAGCCGATGTACAAGCCCTCCCCAATCTCATACCTGTAATACAATTAAACAATAGTTCACAACAGGCTGTGGAATGTGCTCATTATACCACAGTTAAAGGGCGTTGTTCGGCCCTTTAACTGTGGTACAACCTCACATTGTGCCAATTTGCTATTTCCCCGCTTCTTTAAATTAATGCAGAAAGTTATGACTTACTTAGTCCCTGGATAAAACTGGTCAAAGAACTCCCGTGTGATGTTGGCTGCATACCAAGATATAGCGATCATGGTGCAAATCCCTGAAAGAAACCATGTTTACTTTAGACAAAGGGTATGTTCCTTCTCAGTGCAAACAGTGCAGGAAGACAACAGATAACATGAACAAGATCTAAAACAGCGACTGGAATAAAGCTTTTAGACAGTAAATTGATAACCACGTTGGAGGGGAAAACTGATTGTCCTTATGGGGTCATCCAATATCATAAGATGATTTATGAGGTATTATGAATGCAAAGATACCTGCAAACAGTTGCATACATGGGCTTGTTTCAAGTGACTTCCCCTTTACAACCACCCTGCAAGTTCTTAAAGGGGCTACAAGGAACTTTTAAATATTTCTGAAACAGTCTAGTTTTTCCTCTGATGATCATACATTACATGTAACTGCTAACGAGACCATCAGTGCAAAGAATTCTATTTTCATTTAGTTTTTCTTAATGCCTTTGTCATGGGTACTCACCCAGGAACAACAGCTGGCAAAGTTAAAACACTACCACTTTTGTCCAAAGGGAGTGCAAGTATGAACACATTTAAAAAATATATATATGTATAGGAGCATTTATTTAATTCTGCTCAATTTGACTTATTCCGAATAGTCCAAATACCTTTGGCTTTTGTGCATCAGATGGTTTGTTATCGTATTGACAGCTGTTTGAACTGCTGACCCATTTTCTGATAGCTTGTCTTCTGTACACAGAGAATAGTACTCTCTGTGTACAAAAGACAACCTATCAGAAAGGTAAACCATGTCCGGTACTCTCAGAGTACCGGACATGGTTTACCTTTCTGGCTCTTTTGTGTTAAGAGGAGGTTAGGCTCTTAATCTTAAATCAATTCCTTGTAACTCTTAATACAGAGACTGTATCTCCTATAAACAAGCCTTATCAACAAGCCTCCAACAAGGCACTGGATATTTTCCAAAGTCATTATAAAGTATTATAAGCGCAGGGACTTTTCTTCATTGAGCATGACACATTTGAAGAAACCTCTGACCAAAGACCAGTATGCTTCTCTTTTTGATATATCCATTCCATCCATCACCAAGTCATTACCCTGAAGTAAAAAGAACACTCCTCCGATTGCGGCGATCCTTCCCTTCAGGACGTAGTTTTCTCCTCCTATTTTGGAGCACTGCATTCCTACAAGGGTCGCCACGATCCCAAACGTTCCAAACACAATGGCAGCGATCATGAGTGCCCGGGAGGCCTGGATGTACCCTGTGTGCAAAGATGCAGAAATATGCCTATCTTTATTTCTTAAAACATATTCAATGTACACGTAAACAAATGTAATTGCAGTATAAGCATTTAAACATAGTCTGCATCACATTTACTTATTGTGTTAAAAAAAATTAACAGAGATACATTCAGCGTCACAACAAGTCCAGACCTTGGTTCGATGCAGGTGTGAGCCCCCTAGAGGATCACTAATAGTAAACCTGGTTCAAACGTATACTGACATTGTGAGATGGACTACCACAGGCCAGGTCCACCAAGTTGAATACTTTTTGTATTTCTCTCAGTTGAAGTGGAAAGATTTGAGCCGCAATATTTTCTTCAATCCATCCCAAATAGCCAGCAGATAAATTAAAGCCATGATTGTAGATACCTCCTTAGCGTTAGTGAGAACATTCCCTGTTATCAGAAGGAGAGTCCACACTCCACAGGTTTGATTTGTGACACACCCACCATTTCAATCCCTTGTCTTAACAAAACAGAAATGTGTATGTGTGAACTGGAGAGTTTCGGCCTGAGGTGAAACAAGGGCCTGACAGAAACTTCTCCTCAGGGCTCAAGACTATAGGTGTGATTCACGCCTTACACAGCCCTTTTCTAGTGAAAACCTTGGGTAAATGTTTACATTTCTGTATACCTTAACTTAAGTATTTAGCAGGCTACAGTACATTGGTATATTGTGAATATTTGTTCATAGAAATACGTTTAAAAATTGTTTCTATTCAGAGTATTGTTTGTCTGGGTTCACTGTGGTTGTCCTTGTTTATCCTTCCACATATCACCATATCTTATATTGCCCCTAATTACAACAGCTTATAGCCAGTACAGTAGAAGTTCCTGATAGGCTTTAAAAGGTACAATAAGATCGATATCTAGATCACGCTGCCCAATTCAATGTGCATATCGTAGGTTCCAACAGTTTTATTCTAAACCAACGATATCACTCCTGGAAGTGAACTTAAACTTTTTCTTTGTGAAGTGGTCCTTTAAAAAAGCTATCTTTCTGCTATACCGAGTTGTTCAAAAATTAAAGTCTGTCTTGTTTTCTAAGTCACAGTGGTTAGGATTCCTTTAACCGTCGGATTTGCACTGAAGCCTGAGAAGAAGTCCATAACCCGTAAAAAAAACTATTTTTGTCTTGGCCACATACCATTTAGTGCGAGCAATGATGGAAAATCCCGACAGTTGTGAACCCCAGTAGAGTCAGTTGCACAGGACATCCATAGGTTTTCATAGATGGTTGATGTGGTTATAACGTTACCGTCCACGCTGGAGACCTTCCAGTATCGATTTGGAAGGGCGACCCCAACCATTAGCCAGCCCAGAAAGCCCAGGAAGAAGGCCATCGCTTCCACTATCGCATTCATATTTCCCTGTGTTGTCCGTCTGACCCGTGTAGTGTTATCCAGAGAGAGAACCACTTTATTACAAATGTTGACTGTCCAAGCTATCTTCTTGCACCAGCGTGTGGATTTGTCGGCCCCAAAGTCTCTGTGTGTCAGACCAGCTCCCAACAACCCCCAGAGCAAAGATGCTATACAGAAAAGTACAGATGAATGATTAATTCCAAATAGCCACTTCTGATTTCCCAACTCTTTTGAACCCATTCAAAGACTCCAAATATTTACCAAACTTAGCGGACAACAGAGAGGCGAAATCCCAACTTCAAACATGATCGCCAACGTCTATAGACTTAAAGCTATTTGTCACCTTTTGACGTTGACTTCGAACACTGTGTCAATAAAATCAAACCGTTATTGATGGGCTTCAAGTTGGATCGTGGCTCATCACTTCGCAGTTTTTGCAAGGGATCATGGGAGAGTTTGCAAGCAGTGACAGTTGAGGATGCATCACCACATGCCAACGCTAAGATGAGTGGGCTGCTGACCTTCAGATAACCATGTTTGTTTGTTTGAAAACTCAGCCCAAAAGGCCCATCTTTCTTGGTTCAACAAATGTAGCGCTGTTCGCTATCAGGCCTTTATCAACCACGCAGTTAAGGGCCACCGCAGCCCTTTTGTTCACACGTGAAAGAAACATTTCACTTAATATTTAATTCTATTCCAAATGATTTACACCTAAACACTAAGAACTGCTCCTCTGAGGATGCCTTCAGCCACAACACTGCACACAGTTCTCTCACACCTGGACAATAGCAACACCTACACCATAATCCTGTACATTGACTTCAGTTCAGCGTTCAATACAGTCATCCTTGTCTGGGAACACCACTAGGATGGTGAATCGGGCCCAGCAGAGACTGTTCTTTCTGAGGAAACTTATGCGAACATCACAAGTATCCTAAAAACATTTTACAGGGGTGTGATTGAGACTGCCCTGACTTTCTGTATCACCACCTTCTAATGTACCAGATACTTTGACACTTTTACAGATGTTCTGATTGACTCAGGCAGACGTTTTGCCCATGTAGTCTTGTGATATTGTTATTTCTTTTTCTTTTATATATATATGTATTTATATATATACATATTTATATATGTGTTTGCCTTTTGGTATAGCCTTACTACTTATTGCCTTTATTTACTTTTTTTATAGCTTTACTTTTTACAGCTCTGTATGTCACTGTCAGAATTGCACTGCCCTGGAGAAACGCTATCTCATTCCGCACTACACAGTCAATTTGGACTTCACAGACATTTCCATTGACATAGTTTTATAGTGTACACATTCTCAACGAGAATTATGCACCACCTCACAGCTTGACTTTACTGCTTATTAAATACAGTATGCAAATACCACATATGCACTGGCAGTGTCTCAGTAAGGCCCAACATTCTGCATTGTATTTATTAAAAGTTTTACAAATAAAGATTCAGTTTAAAAAACGGCATGTACAATTTAACTGTGATCTTAGAGCAATGTAATAATGTTACAGTAGTGGGATATGAGGTTATTACTTTTTATTGAGAAAATGTACACCTAATAATATAACATTAATCAGTATCACATTTGTCTTTAGAAATGTACATTAAATGGATTTGAACTCCTCATACAACTTTATCAAGAATAAAGAGACTTTACCAGTGTACTGGATTGCACCCCTGCTGCTTTTTGTCACTTGTGGCTTACATCAATGTCATTGAATTACATTTATATAAGTAAAATGTTGTTGTTTTTTATAGGAAATGGCTGATTCTGTATGAATAGTGCATTATAATTATTACTAAGAGAAAAAGTAAATGCCTCAATCATTTAAAGGCTGTAAATCCGTATTTCACTCAGTATGACATTGTAGATTAAAAAATGCATGGTCAGCTAATAGATAAAGCTGAATCATCAGGAAAAAAATAAGCTAATAGATTTTTAACCACAGTTAGAAATGTAGTGACTTTCTGGGATCTTTTGATGTGCACCTTCATGATTACATATAAGCTATAAGGCAATAACTAATTCTACTTTTACTTACCTGGGAGAGCAAAAAGGGATGGAAAGTCACGACAGTTGTAGATCCCTGTTGAATCACTTGCACAAGACATCCAGAGGTTCTCATAAATTGTGGAGGTTGTAATCACGCTGCCTTCTGTTGTGGATTCTTTCCAATACTGATCTTGTAGTGATATGGAAATCAATATCCAGCCAACAAAACCTAGGAAAAGTGCTGTAACCTCGATGATCTCCTTCATCATGAAAGTTATTTTCTATAAATAATTAGCATAGATATTGCCTCTCTGCGAGGAGCTCTATTCGCAGCATCTGTATCTCATAAACATTTTGGGAGTGTGAGAACTGACTCAGGACTGTTTTTTATCATGCCCTCAAACCTGGACTAATTGTTACATTGGTCTGTCAGCTGTAGCCACATTATAACTTTGCTATTCCCGCCCAAAACATTGATGACATTTTACGTGCCTGGCACGTTACCATAGAAATGTAGGTATACAGTGGGTTTTTTCCTCTCTCTCTCTCTCTCTCTCTCTCTCTCTCTCTCTCTCTTTCTCCCTCTCCTTTGATTGGCACTGGAGGTTAAGATAATGTCTTGTAAAACAGTTATCACAGCTTTGTAATCACCAGCCAAGAGTTTAATAGACTAGGATCACTTGGCCCTGATTAATTGTTTTGAAGCTTTTTCAGGACACACTTGTCACTTGTGTTTAAAGAAGCCTAGAAGCACTGTGGTTAAGTTTCATTATCCAGGATGAAGAGAAAGGTTGACTCAAGTGGTGAATAATTGGGATTTATTTTAAATGTTAAAGTAATTTACATTCACTTTGTGTAAATCTTTTTTTTTTTAATTGTTTGTTTGCTCACATTATCTTGTCCTCCTGCTTGTCAATTGAAATTGGTAGCTTGTGATTTTAGGGAGGTCATTTCAAGTTCCATAAGCAAATATTAATACTGAATCTAGGGCAGAGCAAGCACTGAATTCTGGATAAGGTAGGTGATTTATTGATGGCAGAAAGTCTCTATTTTAGTACTGGTTAAGCATTAACGAGTCTGCTGCAGGACAAAAGATGGGTTGAAGTTCTTGCTCTTTGTAATTGCTTTTTTTTTTTTTTTTGCTGTGGAGCAAGCATATACATTCAACACTGCTTGACTGTCTAGTTCTTTTGAAATGTTGTGTTGACAAAGTACAGAGCTGTCACCTGAAGGAAGTTGGCAAAAGACCAGATTTATGATGAATTGCTTGTCTCTATACGTACATTAAGTATATGGAGATGTGCAAAAAAAATTAAATAATTTAGAAGCACTGGTGTGTTCACACCTGTACTGTGCTGCAAATGTTTCCCCTAAACCTCTGTGGTAAAAAAAAACAAAACAAGAATCTTTATCCTTTCTTTAAGTCAAGAAATTCCTTGTTCATGAGAAAATGAACACTCACCATTAACAGTCAGTATCTTATCAAATGTAATTTCTCATTTGATGACTCACTCATCATAAGCGGAGTTCAAAGTACTACCATACACTTACAGTATTGAATAGTGCCTAAGGCTTAAACTCACAATCTTATGTGTGTTAATATTTTATTTCCCTGCCCTTCCCTTTCAGTCGACTGAGATATGTATTCAGTTGTGTCCGCGTTGACCTCGCTTAAAGGGAGAGTTCACTTTAAAAAGGGTGTTTTTTCCCCCCCTGGTTCCTCTGACACCAACTGTGACCTAAATGTCAGCACTGACACTAAGGTCACGTCAACTTCTTAACAAAGAGCAAATGTTTCAATCCCAAAAATTATGATTTAAATTTTTTGAGTAAACTTTTAAAGCTATAGTGCGTAACTTCGGTCAACCCCCATGAGGTATTCTGAGTAATTGCTTTGCCCCTGATATCCAGATTGTCCAATCACAGTGCAGCATATTGCAGTGTTGGGAATAACGCCGTTCTTTTTTCAGTAACGGGGTAATCTAACTAATTGCTTTTTCCGTCGTTACAACACCGTTATCGTTACTGAATGTTAAATGCGGTGCGTTACTATGAATTGATTGAATAAACTATGTAATCCGAACGCACCCCTGGCTCCATACTACACAAACTGCTAGTGAGGAGACCTGTGTGTTTTAAGTTGTGTTTTATTCAGTGTGGATGACATTATAACTGTCAGTTAGCGCAATCACGTCAGTCAGCCGGAGCGCCTGTTTAGTGAAGTTTCTTTTTCTTTCTCTCTCTGTTGTGTGAGCGTGCACGTTGCCGCAATAACCACCTATCAATCCACGGTTGAAACGTGCTTTCCCTGAGTTTGTTTGCATCGCTCTTGTGAGTTGGTGCATGGAGTTTCCCGATCTCTATAAATTATAATTTATGCATGTTATTAAACGGCCGCGATTCGCCGGTTGCAACAGTTGTTTAGCGTGTCATCACGAGCCGAATATTGCTATTGTACTTTTCCTGGGAATGGGATCTGTATGCTGCTGTGCATGTTAAAGAAGGAAATTAACATAGGATAAATCCTTACTCCTCCTCTCATCGTCTCATGCTTCATAGTCTGACGTTTTTGGCCTTAAGTGGTGTTTTAGCCGGCACCCCTGAAGTGAATCCAGTGATATAGCAGATCAGCACGGTAGGCTCTACTACTTTTGTTGAGAACAAAATACTTGAAGTGCAGGATAAACCTCTTGCTGTCTCTTGATGTGCAATAAATATTGAAGGTTATGTAGCCTACAAGTAGGCCTACCTGTGTTCTACTCATTTCAACTGACTTGTGAAAAATCCAAATTTGTTGACATAGGCTATAGCAACTTTTTTTTTTACAGTAGGCTAACGCAAATAGTTACTTTCCCTGGTAACTAGTTACTTCTATTATAAAGTAATTCAGTTACTAACTCAGTTACTTTTTGGAACAAGTAGTGCGTAACTATAACTAATTACTTTTTGAAGTAACGTTCCCAACACTGAGCATATGACAGGCTCTGATAGAATTCGTAGACTTTCTTGGCGACGCTTCATTGAATCCTTTGTTTCTTACTTTTCTGGCTTTTTTTGTTGACTTATTGGTACCGTACAAGGGTTCAAACGCTGTGCATTGAGCACTTGTTTTAGTGACATTCATTACCCGGAGAGGTTGGAAGGAGTTTTATTTCTTTTCCCCTGACCAAAACTTAAGTCAAACCCTGAGAAATGTAGGATTTTTATAAAGTTAACTTATGTGGACATCCTCATACCCAATTGAACCACACAAAAATCGAGAGGCACAGCTTTGTCTGTTCCAAGGTAAATTATTACTTTTAGTAACTATAAAGTGCGATAATGCTTTTTTTTAGCAGATGTTAGCTGGTTAAAGGTTCAGTAAGCAGAATTGTCAGTTTAGCTAACTTCCTGTTAGTGACTGCCTTTAGCAGTCCCCTCCCTCGTCCCCACGTCACCACATTAATGCACTGCGGCCTTCAAGCAGCGAGTGATCTAGCATCATCTCAGATCCATAAGTGTGATAAAACATGATAAAAACCATCAAAACAGACATTGGGAAGTATTTTTACCCGCTCCGCCATTGTAGGCGCATATACATTCACCCATCTGTCGCTCTGCACGTCACGTGCACCGTCAGTGAGACGGGTTTCGGTGTGTAGCGTTTTCTCTTCTGATTAGTTATTAGTAATGCGATCACCAAAAAGTTTATTTGCCGATTACATGCAGAATGAGTGACTGAGAGATCGGCTTTATAAAACGTGCACACTATATAAGTGATCACTATACGAATAAAGAGCAATTTAACACTTATATTAAAGGTGCTGTTTAAGCGGAATGGTTCTTTTAGCTAACTTCCTGTCAGTTACTGCAGTTAGCAGTCCCCTCGCTCGTCTCTACGTCACCACACTAATGCACTGCGGTCTTCAAGCAGCAAGTTATCTAGCATCATCTCAGATCCATAAGTGTGATAAAACATGATAAAAACCATCAAAACAGACATTGGGAAGGATTTTTACCTGCTCCGCCATTGTAAGCGCATACACATTCACCCATCTGTTGCTCTGGCGTGCACCGGCAGTGAGACCATGGAGTGTATATAATATATATGAGTGAGACGAGTGTCGGTTTGTAGCAATCTCTCTTCTGATTGGATAAACATTTCGGGATAGTACAATAAGTTTATTTGCCGATTACATGCAAAGCAGCTGACTGAGAGATCGGCTTTATGAAACGCGCACATCATGTAAGTGATCACTGTATGAATAAAGAGCGATGTTACACTTATATTAACATAAATAAACCGCTTACTTCACCTTTAACACAAATAAATCGCTTACTTCACCTTTAACCTAAATTACCATTAGCTCCGCCAGCTAAGCTAATGTGGCTACGGTCTGGATAAAGAGCTCCAGGTTTAAACGGTTGCAACGTTGATGAAGTAAGAATTAATGCTAAATTTGACATTTGTGATCCAGCCAGCTTGTTAACATTAAGATTGTACAGTCATGCTCCTGCAAACAAAGTGGATTGAGTAATCTTGATTTGACCACTATCAGGTAATGCGGTGGATATTATTTTGTTGCTGAGTTAGTTCGATATTCTGATTATACCCTTCAAATGCAGATCGTAAACCCTTCTGTCTGTGTGGCAAATGTGGCAAATTCTCTCCAGGGAGAGAAGTTCAGGTTTTTCTTAGCAGTAGAATCAAACACTGAAACATTTTGTGGTCGCTTAATAGGCTCCTGCGCCAGTCTCTTTTCTTGCTTTTTGAATTTGATTGTGTGTCAGGCAGAGACAGAGAACACACACATTTTAGCCAAGCACAGAAACACATGGCTGTTCTTGAACACTGCGCTACATGTCAGCGACAATAACCGCCGCAGTCAGACAGAACATGATGCCGATCAGTAAATTAATCTTCCTTATCCATTAAAATTACTTTTATAATTTAAAATGTAAAACGTGATCAAACAAAACAATTGTGCAGTTCTCCACTCGGATACATAAAATTATGATTCATGTGTAGGTTATGAAATGCTTATTCAGTAAAAGCTGTGTAGTGTATTATGTCATTACACATTTTTGATACTGTTTTATAAAACTGCCTTATGAGGACTGACTTGAGTTCCTCATCCTCTGTAGAAGAGAGTACAGATAGGAATGTTGGTTCTTAGCTGTGCGGCCTCTAGCGAAAACTCTTGTATTTCATACTAGCTTTGTATAGGTTAAAATAGACTGTTTTATGAGTTCAAACTAGCACAGCCTGGTTTGAGTTCATCTCAAACCTGGGGAGTGTAGATAATTTACTGGCCACTGTCCAACATTGTTGTTCTTAGCTCTGAAGAAGACCCTCAGCGCCCAACGGGACATTCCTTTCAGGTGATGCACACTGCAGACCCTTCTGCAAAATGTCCTTTTTAAGAATACTTTTGTAGTAGTCAGGATCATGGACATATAAAGAAATGGACACCGTATTGAAACATGGCGCCCATTCATTCCTATGAAAGCTGCTCATAGGCGCAGAGACGCAACAAGGAAGTACAATCCGGAAATTCCATACGGCCCAAAGCATGACGTAGCATAGACGTAGCGGCATTATGGACCTATCAAGAAAGAGGGCGGCAGGCGTAGCGGACTGGAGGCGGGTGTCTCGTTCTGTAGCATCTAGCCTGGCGAAAACAAACTGAAAGCCGTTAAAAGCCGTTGGGCTAATAAAACGCTTGAGGTGGCGTTTTGAAATGAGAAAACTTACATTTTAATAGTATATGGTCTAAAGATAAGTATGAGCCTATGATTGATATCCAGAAAAAATGTGCAGAGACACAATCTTGTTCGCCGCTTGTACTGTGTGGACAGGGACATCTGCCTACGGGCCGCATGAAAATAAGCTCCACCCCTTACCATGCAATACCAATGGGTTGGCCACATGTCCATGCTGGCTGCTCGGAGAAGGCAGCATCCTGGGGGCCTGGTCAGGATACACCAATTATAAGCAAGGAGGCTTGACCTAATGACCAATCAGATGACTTAAATTCTCAGGTTAAAGACGGCTACACAGCACCAGAGGGACAGGGTTTTTCAGGGCTTTCAGCTGACAAGAACATTCTTAGTTAGTCCTATGCATCTTCCTCTATTTAATTTGGCTCCAAATACTCTAACTTTTTATTGGCTTCGTTTGACTGCAGTATGAGTTTTGTTGTTTAAATAAAGAATCGTACCTGGGACCCTCCTCAACTGCGTCAGCTGTCAACTTCTTTCATCCATACCACCAGCACCCAGTTAAGAGAAGAAACTACAGCTGTTTAAATAATGTGTCATGTGTTTACATTTGAACAATCAGTATTTGTGTACTCTGTTACAGAGTTTCGGTGAAGTCAGTTCTTCAATAAATGGTCGTATCAATCCATATGATTCATAGCTACAAGGCTAGCTAGCTAGCTCTCTGTCTTTTATGTCTCAAACACACAGACACACACACATACACAGAGAAGCTTGGACAATCATAATGTACTTGGTGGTCTGGTGTAATGCAATATTTAATCAAATGTATTTAAAAAAACATTATTTTAACTCTATGAAAGGCAATGTTGGTCTGTCTGTTTGTCAATCCACCGCTTTGGTTCAGAGTGAAAAAATCAACAACTATAAAATGGATTGTTGTTAAATTCCATACAGGCATTTGTGCTCCCCAGTTTCCCCACTTTAAAGGTTCAGTAAGCGAAATTGTGAGTTTAGCTAACTTCCTGTCAGTTACTACAGTTAGCGGTCGTCCCTACGTCACCACATTAATGCAATGCGGTCTTCAAGCAGCGAGTTATCTAGCATCATCTCAGATCCATAAGTGTGATAAAACATGATAAAAACCATTAAAACAGACATTGGGAAGGATTGTTTACCTGCTCAGCCATTGTAGGCGCATATACATTAACCCATCTGTTTCTCTGCACGTGCACCGTCAGTGAGATGGGTGCCGGTTTGTAGCGTTCTCTCTTGCATACCAGTTTTGAGATCCCCGAAAAGTTTATTTGCCGTTTACATGCAGAGTGAGTGACTGAGAGATCGTCTTTATGAAACGCGCACACTATATAAGTGATCACTGTACAAATAAAGAGCGATTTCACACTTATATTAACATACAGTAAATAAATCGCTTACTTCATCTTTAAAGCACCATCTGTCAGTTATATGTGTGTGTGTGTGTGTGTGTGTGTGTGTGTGTGTGTGTTTATGGACAAATATCTGCAAAGCTAATGGCAACAACGTCATGCACTTTGTGTTTAGGGCTACATATCAAGTGTAAGCATGATAACATGATAACACTAATATGGTGACCCTGGTAAACGTTATTTCCTACAGCACGTTAGCATTGTCAGTGTGCACCATGTAAATGTCAACATGCTGACATTAAGGTGCGAACACACTGCACTGGCCGCACGGCGAGATTACATACAAAGTCAATGTACTAGCGCGTGGCCGCGCGTCCACCCAAGAATCGGCGGGCGGTGTTCGGCGGGCTTTTCCGCAGCGCGTGGCCGCGCAACATTGAAGGCGCATGAATCGAAGGCGCGACCATTTGCAGCGCGGCGAACATATGAGGCGAACGCAGAAGATGAAAATATTGATCTTTTCGACGTCGCCGCGATAGCCAATCGGCGTTGAGATTTCCCGGTGACCTGCAAGCCGAGGTGGGTGTGCAGAGTGAGGACATTGGGCTTCCAATACATTCTGCAAACGTGTATTTTGCATCTGTTTAGCTGTTGTTTGTACTTTAGCCAAGGTAGTGCCGGTAATATGAACCCAAATTTGACGGCAGTGTCCGTGTGGAATTCCAATATAGTACAGCGAAGCACCGGTGTTGTCCTCCGCCAGACCCGGCACACTTTCACTTTCAGGTAGTCTGCCTTTATTTTTGCCGCTGAGCACACACTGCTGTTGTTAATGTGTTTAGTTGCTGAATGCTGTGTGTGTATTTGCGATCGTGGTGCGTCTTCATGCTGTTTTAATGCTATTTGTGACATGACTGCCGCTGGTTACACAGTGTACCTACATCTGTCTTTTTTGGCACAGCTGGACCATGTTGTTGTTGTTGTTGCACCGCAAGTGTGACGGGTCTGATCTCAGAGACGGCGTCGGCGTCAGGCACATGTGGCCCAATATGATCAAGCGGCGAGCAATTTGCGTTCACGCGGCCAACCATCGCAGGCGGCGAGTACAGTGTGTTCGCAGCTTTAGCTTTTAGCTCAATGCACTGCTAGGCCTTGTTAGGCAACATTTTCTAGTGTTTTGATAATTCACCTGAACCCTATAACCAAAAATATTAAATTTACATTAAAAGGTGTCCTGGTGATTTCAGGTATTGTTTAACCAAATAGAAAATTTGTAGTGTTACCTCCATCATGGATACAAATAATACCAAAGGCCTTTTCATTTCTGTTTTGTTGTCCATTTACACTTATACAATTCCTTATTTTCAAGTTGGTGTGTTTATTTAATTCATTAGAGACGGATTTTTCCCTCACTGCTATCCAATTATTTTTTTAATTGCAGGTGTATCTTAGCCTGGTGCTACCAGACCATCGTACTTCATTTTTACAGAAGGTCTGTAATGGCTCAATTGACAAATGTTAACTCACTTGAAGGCGGGTGTCTGTTGTGGTTTTAAACTATTGGATCTGTCCAGTGCCACTCTGGATCTGCCAACCAATCGCATAACGTTTGGTCGTGACGTATGTCATGCGCCGGCTTCTGACTACAACTGAAACTGGCGCAGGGCCTCAACATCATTGTTCTCAGCCACTCCCTCTGTTAGCTGATTGGACAGCCAAAATTCTGTCTGAAAATACCCGCGAATATACCACGGACCCAGACTGACTACTGAAGGGAAATTAAAATTGAGCAGAAGTAGGTAGGCGGGCAGTGCAAGGTTAGGTGTATCTGGTGTTTAAGATAATCTCATTTCATAAAAGCTATTTTACCAAAGCTTTAATTGCAGAGCACTCCATATATCATATAAGAAAAAAGAGCCTTAGAAACAATAAAAGGACTGTATTAAATGAAATGAGCACACAGCAAAAATGCTGTGCGCTCAGCAAGACGCGCGTCATAATTGCGCAGGTCTGAGCCAGACGGCTCCTACTCAAACGAGGCTATTGACATTTGCTGCCGAATGTTATTGTGACAAATCCCTCAGGTGACAAAGGAGAAAAAAACTTTCAAAATGTTTTGTGAGTCATTATTTTATGCAACATCTTAACTTCACTAGCTCATTGAGAACAATCCCACCTTCTGGGTCAGAGAGAAGCAGAAAAATATCATATTTCATTTTCCTTCTCCTATCTCCATTCTTGTTTTCATTCATTTATCACAGTCACACCACATGGAAAGGCAAATCAACACACATTTTTTTTTTCAAGATTTTATTGGTTGCTTTAAACTCTTCTATTTAAGATGGTTGCCATTTTGATAACTTAAATATTTTTCTGATATAATAAATAAATAAATGACGACACTTAAACATTACAATGTCAATACAGTGTCTTTCCTGTGGTCCATTTAATTTATATTATATAAACATTGCATGTGGTTAATACATTATAAATCGTATTATAAATGTTAAAATATAGGGTCATTATAAGTTTTATATGAAAATGTAAGTACACAAATAGTTATTCCCTACAGCAAATAGCAGGTTATCGTACACATTACAGAGTAAGTGGCAGCAAATGAGCACATTTTGAATTTTTGCGCTCTGTTCCTGTTTGCTGCTACTCAAAGGAGCACACATCCCCCACTACTTTGGGTTTCCACAAAGTTGGGGTCGAGGTCATTGGGTAGCTTGCCGTTCTCTCCCCAGATGTTCATCTCCCCAAACACACCTGTCTCGATCATCTCCTCCTGCCAGGATATTGGGATGTTGCCAGAAGAGAAGTCATTGTAGAACTCGGTGTCCTTGTCATCTATAACCACACCTCTGACTCCACTGAAGACGCCCACATCGTCAATGTTTTTAGCATAGACCATCCTAGGATCAGGGACAAATGGCGGCAGCAGCATTCCTTTCGAAGGATCACAGAGAACATAAATAAAATTAAAATGTTGCCTATTGCAAATAACTATTACTTTAGTATTTTCACCCCTTTCAGTACCATCCATGCCTTGAGTTTCTTCATGCGTAGAATGATCTCTTTCATTTGTCTCTCCAATAGGAGAAAAAGACTATTGTCGATGCAGGTGAGAGCACAGTGTCCTTATGTTTAAAACTAATTCATGCTACTTCAGCTAAAATGATTTATTGGTGATTCATTTTTGGAAAGTTTTGTGGTCGTCGCATACCTGCTTCCAGACGGCCCCAGTTAATCTCTTTGAAGAAAGGTTGGTTCTTCAGCTCCTGGCAGTCATTATTCTTGAACCCAAGACGTGTAGCTGGGTCCTTCTTCAGCAAGCCTTCACATATATCTATGCAATCTTTGCTGAATTTTGGTGTATACGCAACTGGATCTTTCAAGATCCGGCGGGCCACCTCGTCATTCTCCACCTGAAGGGAGAGAGAACATTTTGTGTGTCTGATTTTGCGGCAGAGTGTCGGCACTGGACAAGACCAACAGGCTAAGTGAGGATATTCAAGTCACCTGATCTGCCTGTACTACACATGTTTAGTACCTGCTCTCCTCGGAATCGAAAAGGTCCTTTGGCAGCCATCATCTCATACAGGGTGACTCCCAGAGTAAAATAGTCCACTGTGTAGTCGTACATCTTCTTCTCGAGCAGCTCTGGAGCCATGAAACCTGCATTCAAAGACGGCATGATTTAAAAAAACAATAGTCTACGTGGTGATAGTTTTTTATTTGATTTTTTATTATTTAGTTTACACATTATAGCATTTCCTCTCCTCTTGGCCAGGTTTGTTGAGCTTCATCTTTCAAATGTTGGATGCATTCACGTACCTGGAGTTCCTGCATATCCATTTGTTTTGTCTTTTCCTGGAGGGAGTTCAATAGCTAGGCCCAAATCTGACAGACGGACGTGTCCTGTGTAGAAAAAGGCTTTGAATACCACAATGGCTTCGAACAGCATGTCTTTATCAATTTTTTTCTGACTTTCTTTCATATCTGATATATCTTGGACTTTGTGGAGTGCGTTGATGTGATACATGGAATGCTGCAGAGGAAATCTCGCACCTGCATCATCCAGCAGTACGTTCTCTGGTTTCAGGTCTCTGTAGATGATCCTGTGCTGGTGAAGATGCTCCAGCCCACAGATGATCTGAGCTGTGTAGAAACAGGCTCTCTTCTCATCAAAACCAGGATTTTTTTCATCCACATTATATACATGGTACCTGTGAAACATAGGGTTTAGGATGTCGTAGTATTTTCTGGTCCCAGAGCAATCAACACAAGTAGCACAGAGAGGGAAAGCTACTAAGGACTCCTTAAGTTATTCTCTGACTTACAGCCTGATACACCCAAAGGGCGCCTTGCAGTGAGGTTTATCTACCTAAGGCTGATTAGTAGAGATGAGCTGTGTGGAGTGAAACAGACTGTTCCAATGTTTTAATGTACATAAACCAGTATGTTCCATGTCTTTTAAAGTCATTATAGTATTTAGGTCAGCATAGTGATATCAGTATGTGGTGTTTATAGAGAGCACCTAAGGTCTCCACCATTCATGATGGTCATCACTAGACAGAGTTCCGTCTTGGTCTGGAAGGCGTAGGACAGCGTCACAATGAAGCGACTGTGAACTTTTTCAAGGATGCGCTTCTCTACAATCGCTCCCTAAAAACACATATGAAACATCAGAACATGATTGGTCCAACAAAAGCAAGAATGTGCAATGTCCAATGTCAGCAACTGCAAAGAATCAAAACGCAGACACACCCACTGTCTAGCCACACAGCTAAGTTGCCTGATTTGGACCTCTTCTAAGGACTTCAAACACAGGTCCTCATTTCAAATACGTATGGTGTGACAGATCTACAGTATGGCAGCCCATTAGATTCAGGTTAGCCAAATGACACCGGATGGGTAAATTAAGTATACATATTTAATATATGATGATATGAAGTGAGGCCTAAATTCCTATGGTATTCTTTTTATAATCACATACATGGATCCACTGGCTGTGCCAGGTTACTGCCATTATTCCTTTTCTAGTAAGTATGAGCTTTAGCTGTCTTTATATCCCAAAATCAAAATTGATGCCCTTGTCTTTGTGAGGTCTTTAAGGAAGCCTTTGTGCCAAAAACTAAACCTTCCTCAAAGCATTTTCTTTCTTATTTCATCATGGGTAGTCCAATAAAATGAGTTCACTTTATGTGGGTCCTCTGAACGGCTATGGGCGAGCCCTTTGATGCTACACCAGTGCTTTACCTCGTAGCCGTTGCGTTTCTTCAGCCTCTTTTTGTCCAGCTTCTTGTTGGCGTACAATTTGCCCGTTGCGTTTGCCTGAACAGCAAACACTTCCCCAAAACCTCCTTTACCCAGAACCCTGAACTCCGTGAACCACTCCTCACCAGCAGGCTGGCTCTCCAGCCATTTGAACTGAATGAAACGCAGGAAGTACACGCTGTCCTTGAAGCCTGCTAGGGTGTTCTTCTCCAGGTGTTTGCTCAGCTGCTGCTCGCTCTCCTTGAACAGGTCACCGCGGACGTTTTTGAAGTCTTCCTTCACACGAGAGACTGCCTTCTCCTCCAGGAAGCTGCAGGTATTCTTGGATGTGGACTCATAGTATTTGTTGACAATTTTTTGGGCCTTTTGAACTCTGTCCTTCTCTTGGCATACATTGTAGTCTTCGATGTCTTTCCAGAGATCTCCTGCATTTTTGTGGGTCGAGTCACTCTCCAGAAACTGCTGAAACAGGCGCCTTCCGATGGGCTGTTTGACACACATGCTGTTGAAGGTTGCGTCCACAGTCGCCTTCATGTGTTCACAATCTCGGATGTGCGGGATCCTCAGCCTGGCGCGCATCTTCTTGTCACGCATGCTGGCCGCTGCGGCTCCGTCAACACTGCCACGGGCTGAAACATAGGCAGAGTTGGCCACTACCGTCTCCATGGCACCGAGGTCCATGGCTGCACCTTTATCTGGCACACACAAAGCAAGCGAGAAACTTAACAAGAGGACAGAAAAGGCGTATATTTTGCATTGACGGTTGTTGTGACAATTGTTGCCACTTATTATTTCCTTCTCTTTCCATGTTACAGTTAGCATGATCTTATCCAACACCAATAGCCTATAGGAGTGTAGAGTCTAGCTGCAGCCCCGGAGAACAATACTGAGTCGGGGCGGGAGTACTGAGTCGGGCCGGGAGTAGGGGAGCCGGGGGCAATTGTAACACTTTTTGGTTTTAGTGTCAGTACTCAAAAACCTCTTGAACTATTTAGATAATTTGTTTTAATTAGGCAATTTGTATCTGTACTTTACTTGTGCACATTAATAATTTTCTTTTACAGGCAATGTTAGATTCACAATATCGATCTAGAAATTGCAAGTCAAACGTTACAATCGCCCCCTGGTACGGGGGCAATTGTAACAATGTGTGGGGGCAATTGTAACAACAGATCTCATAGCTTCATATAACAATTAAGGACCACAATAATCTTCCTATTAATGCAGGGGAATATAGGGGAAACTATTTAATATCAATTGGAAAATTGATTTCATATCAAAACAATAAATATTAGACATTGACAAAGTGCGTTTAAAGAATTAACATTACTGGAAATGCTTATTTCATTATATTCGTAATACATGCTTAAAAAAACAACAAACAGTTAAAAACAAACCAATTTCAAACCATAACTTCAAAAACTAACAATCAGATAGCTTTCCTATTATAATATAATTTTTGTATTTTTTTTGTATTTTAATGTATAGGGTCAGGGGCAATTGTAACACAGTGTTACAATTGCCCCCGACCATAACAACTTGACACAAACTACCCTGATGGCTAGAAACAATGAAGCTAATGTTTAACAAATATGTCATATCTTACACAACATTAATGTCATCAAAACAAAACATAATTCATTTAATTGAGATTAAATATTAAGACTTTATGAGAAAAATACTGTAGATTAAATTTTTTACTTTCGTACCCCAGAAACGTGTTTTTTCTGAAAAAATACTTTAAAAAGGGAATATCAATTTTCCCTTTGGTATGCAGCGAGACATCATCAAAATACATGTGCAAAATACATTTTGTGTATCTACTTTATTTCTTATTGGTGCAATTTGATTTGTTACAATTGCCCCCTGTTACAATTGCCCCCGGTCTCCCCTACTGTGTCGGGGCTAGTAGCCTATCGGTCTGCGGTCTTTTTTATTGTTTGACGTGACCTTCTCAAGATGGCCGCCGCGGTGTTCCGTTAGTCGAGTGGAGCTAGCGCCATGGCTAATCTAATGTTCTATCTATATTCTACCCTCTCCCTGTCCCCTTGCCCTAACCCTAACCACCCAGCTGTGATGCCTGAACATAATCTAATGTTCTATATATATATTATAACCTCTCCCTATCCCCTTGCCCTAACCCTAACCACCCAGCTGTGATGCCTGAACTTAATCGCCAAAACAATATAATGTGTCTAAATAACGTTCGAAATGTATTTGTATTTTCTTCCGCCCCGACTCAGTACTCCCGGCCCGACTCAGTATTCCCGCCCCGACTCAGTAGGCTATTGTTCTCCGGGGCTGCAGCTGGATACTATTGGTATAGGAACTCACATTACACTCTTTAAAGGAGACTCTTCTATAATTATGTCCCCATATTACAGTCCCCAGTGATCAGTATTCATTACATTCCTTTGTTTGATCATGTACACTTCTTTTCCAGTACACAAATGGTCCACTCACATCCAAAGCCCCTTCCTCTGTTTATGTCTTTCTGCTCCAGAGAATGGTTAGTGTATCGACTTTTTCAAGGTGAGAAAATATTGAAAGTGGAGAATTTTATATAGTATAATGTTGTGAAATGCTGCTCCCTGCTGTTCAAAAGACAATAGGGCTACAGTCAGGACATGAAATGAGGCTTGCGTGCACTCGCATGTGCACACTCATGCAAGGCGGGGGATTTGACGAGCCGCCTCTAGGCAGACAAAAAGGTTATTTCCTGTATTTTCAATTCTGCAGAAGACCTCATTTGAATTACAAAGTGTGCATTCCACGTGAAGACATGTTTAAACATTGGCCTGCTTTATTGGCATGCTTTTCTTGTATTCTTCTTGTTTATTTCAGTTTGAGGAGTTCTCTGCATTCTTTTGCACACTGTTGCAAAAAGGCAATTCACATGAAATAAACGTTTGCCTGTTTACCAAGAGACTGAAACCAAGAACATTCATCAAGGATCGTGTCTGTAATCGGGTGCAGAAAATTAGACCTCCCCTGCAACAATATGGGACAGGACATGCTAAGTGGATTGCTGTATTAAGTACTGCTGGGTGTATATTTCATGTGCTAATGCAGTCTGACCTGGTACACGTTGTGCTGAAAGTGACATGTGACATATACGGCTGCAGGTGCTCTCCAGATTCTGCACAATGCAATTAACCCTGACTCTTGGAGATTAACATATGGATGATTGACCGGCTACTGCGACTTTATTAGATTAACTTCTGTTATTGGTTTAAACACTTAAACAGAAGTAATTAATGATTTTTTTTCATCACAGATCAAATGTTAGTGTTGGTCCATGCAGATTTAATTGCAGATTCTACTCAACCAAATGATTACATTTTTATGAACTGTTACTACAAAGAGAATATTTCTAAAGTAGATTGAAAATGCGTCATTCTGACTTTTTTTTCAGAAAGACAGTATGTTATATCAAGCTTAATGCCATCCACAATTTGTATTGATACAGCAGCACTCACCGTACTTTCTTTCTTTTGCAGGGAGTCAAATGAGGATGTGAATGCAATCAGTTAAATCCCCTCTCCTCTTTTTCACTCCTTGTTCTCCCATCAACCAAATCAAACAGAAATCATCTTTTTCCTGCCAGTGTCTTACTATATCTGTCGCTGACCCTCCTGGCTCTTGTCCATACAATGTGGTGTGTTAGAAAATGTTGGAGCATCAGGTAGAGGTTTACCCTGCTCCTAATTGGCCATCCATTAGCTGGTGGGGATTACCCCATAATGTTATTGGGGGGAGTAACTGGACAGAAGCCAAAAGTTTAACTGTGTTACTTAAAGGCCTACTTCACCGGTTGGAATATGAAGGTGTATTGAACTCGGAGATCCTATGAAGTATAAACCCTACATTTCTCTTTCTGTGATGTCACAGAAAGAGAAATGTAGGGTTAGACAGTGAGACCATAAAACACCCTTTCTGCCTTTTCTCAGGCTAGGATGATCCGATTTCAATTTTTTTTGCACATTTATACTTCATAGGATCTCCGAGTTCAATACACCTTCATATTCCAACCGGTGAAGTAGGCCTTTAAGCAGCAGGAGTCATTACTGATGAGGGGTCAATTGTTCCACAAATAATTCACGCTCGGTTTCAAGAATGTACATTTCCTATGTAGGGGGCACAAATTATTCTTATTCGTATGTTATTAAATCATACATGTTGAGAGATAATGGAGTCTGAGATACATAGAAATCTCAAGTAACAACCATTTTGTATACCCTTTGTCACACAATCTGTCGAGGGAGTGTCCGGCTCAGATTGAAATTGGATTGTCTTTTGTAGGTGTATAAGGGCATGGCACTGCTGTAAGCCTTTACATAATCTACAAACATCTGTTTTTTGTCTCTATGAGCCTGACTATTTAAGAGAATTATTATAAAAATATTAAAAGAAAATGTCATATCCTCTGAACTTGTTTCAAAAGTGTTCATAAATGCATGTGCTGGGTAGACAGAGGATTGGCTCCATTTCAGGTGAGAGCATCAGGAGGGGGTTGAGGAAACAGAGAAGGGGGATTTAGATCATGATGCTAAAGGAGACAGAAACTGTGTCAAAGAGCATGAAGAGAACCTGTTTCCGGTGAAATATTGACACACACATGCACACTTACAGTGTAAAATGTGATGACTTGTGCATGACGGTTAAAGTAAATAATGAACTTTTGACATTTCTGTCTCAGTGTTACCTTGCGTGTTGGATGGTTAAGGTGTCCCCCACTACTAGGTTGGATCTACCAGACCAACCATTCAGACAAAAGTTCTCAGTAACACAGTTGGCGGTTATACAGGAGGCCGGAATAAATAACGGATACTTATTAAAGAACGAATAAAATAATTAATTATTTTAAAAACTAAATATGGAAAACTTTCTTCAACTGCATTTTTTGAATCATTTATTTGAAATCACACCTTGACATTTTCAATTTTATCGACAACAACTATTCAAGATGATCAGATGTTGATGAAAAATGTAATCTGGGTCACAAGAGCTTTAAGTCTTGGCACTCTCTTAAAAATTGTTCTACATCTGACATTTATAAAACTGCTGGGAAATTTTGAAGTTCGTTATCTGATATTTATCCTCAATCTTTGGCTGAGTTTCCGTGAAATTTTTGCACTGTGTGCACTTAAAATGACATATGGACTGAACTAAAGCGAGGCCTTACAAAACAAATAGGTGGCTCATCAGACACTTGAACTCTTGAACCGAAGCATACCATGTAGTTTAGGCCTGTTTAACCCAATTTCCTGTGCACCAGACTGCTGCTGTCCAGAGGACCCTGCGCATAAATCCAATTTAAAGAGGGTAGAGGTGAAACAGATTTTACTTTCCAGTCTAATCCAGCTCAGTGATTACAAACAAGCCCACCCAACCAGACTCAGAGACAATGTAACTACACCTTGGAAGGCATCAATATCCATGGTCTGGGTTAACACTCCTTCTACCAGCATTGCACTTCAACAAGTTTATCATGCACTAATGGCTTACATAGCTGTTTTCCTGTGCTTTCAGCCAAGTGGATGAGCTTTTCCTGTTTCTGTTTCATTGAGTATAAAGTAAAAATCCTATTACATTTGAATTCACATTGGAGCTGGCAATATGTCTGTTATCCTCTAGCCCATGGGTGTCCAAACTACGGCCCATTTTAAAAATATAATGTAATATGGCCCTTTGAATTTTTTTTGCATTTCTTAGTTGACCCACTAGTGCAGGGGTGTCAAAACTGATTGATTGGCCCGTGGCACATTTTAAAAATATAATGTAATATGGCCCTTTTAATTTTTAAATAATTTAAATGCACTCATTATATTACAGAGAAATATGTTCCATAAAAGAAAAAGAGCACCAAGCCCATCCAATATTTTATTTTAAGTTAAATTTATTATGGAAAATCCATGTGTCCTTCTCCAATAGCTTCTAATTCATCTGACACAGTGTCTCCATTTTTTTCATACAAAATTCTTCAGATTTAGCCTCATAATTTCCCTCTCAAAGTGCACAAGATTCATGCATTTCACTTTAAAAAATTAAAGTGAAATGCATACCCCCGGAATCCCCAGGGGTATGCAGGAGGGTCGGGATCTCGGTTGGATACTATTTTCACCCAGCTGGACATTGGACGCAAAAGCAGAAAACACTGGGTGTATCAATGGCATTTAACAAGAGGGGAAATGTGTCTGTTTAATATGCAAGTAAAGTGTTGCCGTGAAGAAGGATAACAATTTACGAAGACACTATGACAATAAACATCAGAGCAGCTACATGTCCTGATAAATGTGTTATTTTTGCAATGTGGCCCGGCCCCTCGTAGATTTTTCTGTATGTGGCCCTCAGTGAAAAAAGTTTGGTTTGTTTTGACAGTTTCTCCATAAGACAATCTTTCGGTTACCGGAGAAACAACAACTTCATTGCTGACAATAGACCTACATCTTTGCAACCAGGGGACAAATTAATTGGTACCTTTCACTGCTTTGGCAAAGACAGCTGCACTGGCAACATCAACTAAGCACATCAACACTTATACACTACATGTTCAAGCATGTGCACAAATACAGATAAATACAGTCACAGTCATTGGCTTGGGGTATTCAATTATATTCAATTGAATTCCATTTGCACATAGCCTACTCATCAAGAAATGGTGTGCTTGTGGGGCAGAGATCACCATGCCATGGAAAGCTTATTGTTCATCATTTGTCTTTTTGTTTGCACTCAGTCAACCAGGCTCCACGCTTTAAACAAATGGTGAAGGGTTTGTTTTTTGGAATTGAAAATGTTTACCAGGTTTAACAGGTATTGCATCTGATGCTTGAACTGCATTCTTAGGGGAGAGGGAGGAAAACATGTAAGGGAGGTGCCCTCAACGGGTAGCCTGGCACTGCCCGCCTACGTACATTCACTCAATTGTCATTTCCCTTCAGTATCAGTCTGGGGGTCTCTACCAATTCTGTTTTTTTTTCATAGGAAATTTCCTTTCCTAACGAGATGACCTGGAAGTACTTGGAGGAAAGGAGGTTCGCGTTCTAAAAATGCTTTGGAAAGGTACCTCGATGCATCCTTTAACCCTCCTTTAGCATAGGTTACTCCTGACCAACCTTTATGAAAGGAAAGGAGATATTTGTATCCCATAATCCTTTACGGCGGCAATATTTAATTCACATTTAATAAAGACTACTGGGGGCAGTTAATTTCAACATCAACATAAGTATAGCCTCTTTTTTCATATGTGAATTGGCCATGTTCGAACTAAGTCATTCTCACTCTGTCGGCGAAAACCTGATTGAAATCAATATGACAAGAACGCATGGGTCGAAAGAGCGCTTGTTGTAGTCCATTTTCGGGAAATACTCAATGCAATACTTGCCGTCGTGCAATGACGTTGGTTAGGAAAAGTAGAGTCAAATTAATTTTAAACAGTGCTGTCTTTTCCTATGTTCGAAAGGAAGCTACTTTTCATCCATCCCTGACCCCATGAAGTTTTCCACAAAGGTTAAGTAAAGGAGGCACAAAGGTTAGTAGATTTGACTTTCCGTAAGAGGCCCTGGGTCTGCGGTTTAATTGTGGGTTTTCTCCGCAAGATGTTTTAGCATCCAATCAGCGGACAGAGGGAGTGGCTAAGAACGATGGCGTTGAGGTTGTGCGCCAGTCAGAAGCCGGTGCATGACAAACGTCACGACCAAACATTATGCGACTGGTTATGGCAGATCCAGAGTAGCACTGGGCAGATCCAATAGGTTTAAACTTCAACAGACACCCGCCTTCAAGTGAGTTAACGTTTGTCAATTGAACGATTCCAGACCCTCTGTACAAATGAAATGAAGTAGGCCTATGATGGTCTGGTAGGACCAGGCTTCTTGACAGGAACATGATGATTCCGTTCTGTTAAGTTGAGCCATCTGTTAACTTTCTTTTTTCTGTCTTTTGTCATTCCTGTATGAACACATAGTGACAGAGGATTATTTTATGACTCTATAATGTTGTGACTTCATTCCAAAATGATGATGATTATTATTTAATAGTTAGGTCTATTAAAAAGGCAACTCTTAATTCTGTATTGCATTCAAATATCTATTCTACTTTATTGTTCAAAACTTTCTGCACATTGAAAACGTATCACATTTTGGAGTGTTTTTTTGTAGGACTCACTACTCATGATGCAGCAGCAGTGTTAACTATTATGACACTATACATTGGAAATAAACAGGGTGGGCTATCAGCAGTCAACTAGGCAGATAGGTCCATGGCTATCAGCAGCTAACTAATGTTAGCTTGTTAGCTAAACTTTAGGCAAAAGAGTTAGACACTTCACCTAATCTAATTCACCTTGAAGGTGAGAGTGCATCGTAATGGGCTTAACAAGCTCACTATCTAACAACTTACATTGGGACCACTACACTGCCTGCAGCACTGTGGAAGGCTGACCAGCCGTCTGCAATGAGAGGCAGAGGCCAGCCGAACTTCGCAAGTTTAAGATGGTACGGTCCACTGTAGGGGTGTTATTATTAATAATTGGGGAATGAATATAAACAATTAGGGGGGATATTTAAGTGTTTCGACCCCTATACTGTTTTTACTGTTACGGGGGACGCATCTAGTGCGGCGCCCCTATGCGCCGTATAAAGTGCATACCCACTTTTTGCGCCACTGATTATAATTATGTTCTACCAAGTCTGCTATGGAAAAAAATCCCTAAATTCTACACACTGCAGATTTAACTGGAAACATGAGGTATGACCTTTCTTTACAGGTCCATGGGCTTGAACATGAGTTCGACCCATAGATTTGACCTGACGTGCCAGTAACGTGTCTCGTGATTCGATGTGGGGGGTCTTATCATATAATAGGTCCATGGGAGTGAGTCTGGTCTATTCTGGTGTCTGAGAGCCGTAGGCCGTATTATGACGGCCATAAAGTGTCTCTATATGCTGATAAGTGTATTTGTGGCAGTGTAATAGTGATATTTATCCACATATGGGACGATACAATTCCCCGCAGATGCAGCATAGACTGTAGGGATGCAGGCTACGAGAACTCGATGTGGGGGAAAAAACCCGTTTCTATTGGCTGAGAGGACGAGCGTCAAACCTATACGTAGACACGCAGCGTTACCTAATATCCAAGATGAGATGTTCAGGGGCCGGATAGAGTGTAGGGTAGGACTCTAGAAGTGTATACTCTGAAAAACGATTAAAATAATATTAATATTTCCATAATTTTCACAGTTACGCCGTAAGTGATTAACTTGTATCTGACGTGCATTTTTGGGTGCATATATTTATTGATTATGTTTTCTCTAGGCCTATTATTTGTCACTTAGTTGCATGTTTTAGCTACTTATAAGCTTGTTGTTGTGACCCTTGAGGAAATTGCAGTGCTTGTTCATTGAGGTTAAACAATTTCTTAGAAATTCCTCAACTGCTCTAGTTTGAAAATTAATAGGCCTAATATCAGAGGGGAAGTTGATATTGGGGCAAAGTAAGTAGGCCTAATAGGCTAAAAGAAGCCCAACAAGTTTTAGTTGATGTGATTTCTTGGCAACTACCAACAGAACTGAGTAGGGATCAAATAAGTTGAAATGTCTTCAAAGGATGATAATAAAATAAAAATAAAAAAGTGAGACTTTAAATGCTCCCCGTAAATCATAGAAAAACAACTAGGCCTAATCAAAACAAAGCAAGCATGATTCTGAATCGGGCTACAACGGAAAGTTGTGGGGAAACTGGGCGGAACAGATATTTGATAATCCTGAATTACCAGTTTAGAACGTGCCCTTGAAGAGCTCCCATGTCTGCCCACTGATGTACTTTACTGTACTGTAGTGAGCGTACGTGACTGTAATATTCTACTCTCTGTGGGAGGAGGTAGCCTAACCCCACGGCTGCAGAAAGCCCCCTGACATGAAGGACAGGTCGGACACTATACAGTCTATGGTCGGACAGTTAGCAGGACTCTGCTCCCCATACATCTTGCTTCCACCGGACGCTCGCGATGGATTTCGTGCTGAGCGGAGTGGCTGCGTGCGGCGCGTGTCTCTTCACCAACCCGCTGGAGGTGGTCAAAACGCGGATGCAGCTGCAGGGAGAGCTCAAGAGCCGGGGCTCGTACCAGGTTTACTACCGCAACGTCTTCCACGCCTTTTACACCATCGGCAAAGTGGACGGGCTGGCCGGCTTACAGAAGGGCCTGGCTCCAGGGCTGTTCTATCAGTTTTTTATGAATGGAGTCAGACTCGGCTCGTACGCCGTCATCGAGTCCTCCGGTTACATCCACACAAACGGCAGGGTCAGCGCGGCCAAGACCACGGTGGCGGGGGCGGTCGCTGGAGTGGTGGGAGCCGTGATGGGCAGCCCCATGTACTTGGTCAGTAGTTTCGGCTTTATTTTAGCCCGAGCAGGATTGACTTTTCTTAACTTTTTTGGTGCTCCTTTAAGGCTGACCAGCTGTGACACTTCAAGGTGAGCTGTCACTTGTAGCCTAACTGTGCACAATTAAATTGTATAGCAAGGCTAACCACACCATTGTCCCTGTTGACAGGTAAAGACTCACATGCAGAGCCAGTCCACCTCCTCTATTGCAGTTGGACATCAGCACCAACACCAGGTAACAGTTATAATCCACTCTGATGTTAGACATGAGAGTGAAAGGCATCAACAGTTCTCTCACTGCCCCTTCTTGTTTTCTTTTTTATTTCTCCAGGGGATGATTCCTGCTCTGAAAGTGATCTATAGGAACCATGGCATTCTGGGACTGTGGAGGGGCTCCAGTGCTGCTGTGCCAAGGGTCAGCGTGGGGTCAGCTGCGCAACTCTCTACCTTCTCCTCCTCCAAGGAGCTTGTGATTGACCTTGAGGTAAGAACATTTCAATGCTATCCCCAAAGTGGGCCTGCGCTCGCTAACTTAGGTTTGACAATCTAATTTCAGGTCAGATGTTTGGGATCAGGCTGTTGCGTGCATGTCTTCCGTATGACTGCACTGTCCAAGAATAAACATGGCTTTGTTTTTGGGAGTCTGGCTGAATGCACCTAAGGCTGCTAGGAGGTTCTGTTTTTCTTTGACTTATGTAGGCTTAGGCTAATAGTTGATTTAGTACTGTTGGTCCGGTAAAACAAGCAGTGTTTGAAGATATCCCATTTGATTTGATTTGATTTGTGCATTTGCTGACATCAAATAGAGTTTGGTTTAGATTCTGTACAAAGCGATTGATTGCTTTTATTGATAAAACCATCATCAGATTCTTTGATCATGGACACAATCATAAGTTGAAGCCCCCAAACTCAGAGATGCGAGCTTGAGAAGTGATCAGTTATGGTCAGTTAGCTGTGTGCAGATTACAAAAGCACTGCAGTCATTGTATCGTTTACAAAGCGCTGTGCGTGTCACTCTTCTGGAACAGAAATGTGACGCCTTTTATAGGCCCCTCTGGTGAAAGGCACAGGGCTTGCACAACCAGTGTTCTTGCTGCTGACCCAGTTGTAGTAACAAAGCTTTATTTTTTAATATACCCCAAAAAACGTACAGTCATTAAACATTGTGGTAACACTTTACAATAAGGGTACATTAATTAACTGTGAGTTAATGCTAAGATAATGCTATTAATGTTTAGTTAATGCGTAGTTAATGCCTATTAAGCATTAAGTAAGTGTTAATGCTTAGTTATTTACAGTTAGTTAATGCTTAGTTAACTAATGCTTAGTTAAGCATAAACTAAGTGTAACAATTAGTTAATGCTTAGTTTATGTTTATTAAGCATTTACTAACTGTTTATTAACAGTTAGGTAATGCTTAGTAAATGCTTATTAAGCCATTCACCAACAGTAAATGAATGTATCCTGACATGATTCTGTTTAGGTGGCTAGTAGCAGTTTTTTTTATTTCCTTGACATCCAAATTTCCTCTACTGTGCATATTTTTAAGTTGTCTTTATATTCCTTTGTGTTGGAAAACCACATTTTCAGGTTTGACTGTAGTTGCTGGAGAATGTGTGTGTAACATTGGTTCTAATTAGAGTATACATAGACCATTCTTCCATTTCACTGCATGTGGAATATCATGAGCAGTTAAATTTAGCAGTAGCTGCATACAGTACATGGTGGTAGCCTATGGTAACATCATGGTCTGGTCTCAAGGGTTGTTGCCTCACCACATTCTTTTATTTCCTTCTCCCCAAGGTGTTTCCACAGGACAGCTGGTTGGTGCCCCTGACAGCCGGCATGATCAGCAGTGTGGTGGTGGTGCTGGCCATGACACCTTTTGATGTTGTGAGCACACGTCTCTACAACCAGCCTGTGGATCATTTGGGCAAGGTTAGCGTTTTTGTTTTATACATTTTGGTATTTATTTTGGCAATAGCTTTTCAATCCGCTTGCATTCTGAAATTGCATCTGTGTGGTAGTTTGCCCCTAAAATGGCAGGATTCACCATTCCTACGCTACAGAAAACCAGTGCAATGCACACGCGCATTTTATAGAAATGCAGAAGAGAATTTATGATTTCTGGTAATTCCGCCATCATCCAAAGCATCTATCCAAACATAGTGATGCGATTTTTATTTGCCTGCATTCTGAAACAGTAGTTGCTCAATTTCTGAAGTCTACCCTAAATTGGTAAAATGCACTTGTCGTAACCACCTTTAACCACAGGGGCCCCCAAATTAACTAAAATTAAAAGTCTATTTAAAGGTCTTTGGCAATACTACTGCATAGGTAAAAAAATGTGTATTGATACTTAAATTTGAAAACTACTACTTTCAAAACTGAAAAATAAGGACTTTGCGTTGGAAAGAAGTGAGCCTACTCTGCTTGAGGCTCGCGAGCCAAGGCTACATTGGCTGCTACTAGCATGGCACACTAAATCTACGAATTAACTATCTGAGTTGAAATGTGGGTAATGTAGAAGCCCTGTTTTGGTGCGACTGTGGCACAGGTGGCTCAGGTGGTTAAGCTGGTTGGCCAACGATCCTAGGGTTGGCGGTTTGATCCCCGTCCGGCCACTTGTGTCATGGTCGTGTCCCTGGGCAAGACACTTCACCCACCTTGCCTCGTGTGAATGTGTATGACTGCTGTATGTTTGAGGTGGTGGTCGGAGGGGCCGATGGCACGGAATGGCAGCCTCGCTTCTGTCAGTCCGCCCCAGTGCAACTGTGGCTACTATCGTAGTTTACCACCACCGGTATGGCTGTGTGTGAACGAATTGAACCTGGAACCCTGTAAAGCGCTTTGAGTACCTTGAAAAATGCTATATAAATCCAATCAATTATTATTTTCACAAAGAAGAACAATGCTCTGATTCTGATGCATCTACTGTATATTGATGCATCTTCACTGCCCATTGTGACCCTGCTATAAATATGTAATGCTAAACCACTGGAGTACTTTTTTAAGGGTTACAAATTGTCAGTAGGGACTGATCATTACAAACACTTATCACATCCAGCTGGGACACTTTACTGACTTTAATGCTCTCATCTTCTAGGGGCAGATTTATAAAGGACTCCTCGACTGCTGTTCGAAGACGCTGAAGAAGGAGGGTGTGTTAGGACTCTACAAAGGCTTGGGAGCCTCTTATTTCAGGATCGGTCCGCACACCATCCTGTCTTTGTTTCTCTGGGATGAACTGCGCAAACTCTACCGGCCGTTCAGATAATAGCGGAGACGAGGGAAGTGGAAAATGGGTAACTCATTATGCTCTGAGTGCATAGGTTAAATGAGTCCTCATTTAATGAGTGTGTCAATATGAGGTCAAAGAAAAAGTTAGGAGGTGCTCTCCTTTCTTCATGAGAAAGAGAAAGAGCAAAGGCAACGTTAAACACTCCAATAGTAAAACACAGTGTGTATGGAATGAATGGATTGTGCCAACACTCAACAGTGATTTAAAAACTGTCAATGTGAAATGATTGGTGGAAAATTGGCCAGGTTGTAGCTGCTCTGTACTGTGCAGAAGCAGCTGTTCTTCTTAACACGGGTTATAGGCTAAAGCAGTGTATTCAAAGGGAAACATATAGTATGATGACAAAGGTAAAAGTAAGTTCTGCTTTTGGAACTATACAGATAGCATTTATGAAAATGCATTAGCGTTATATTAGTCGAAGTTGACACAGAGTATAATACAGCAACAGAAAAAACTATTCTGGAGATATATATATATATATATATATATATATATATATATATATATATATATATATATATATATATATATATATATATATATACACACACACTGTATATATTCACATATGAGATACATATGAGACTGTATGTAATAAATAGTTTTTTTCTGCCTTAAATGGAAAAGACTGTATATCAGCTCTTGGAAAAAGTCTTCCTTTCCTCTTCTGTTTCCAAAACAGAGCAAGTAAAAGGGAAACTCGGTAATTACGAAATAGTTTGGACCTCCAGTGATTTCCAGTAAACAGCTAAAACAGCTTGCGAAAGCCTATAAAGTTTTACTAAGGTTTTTTAGTAGGACGCTAGTCTCATTTAAGGGAGTGAAATAGCGATGAGTTAGACCTTTTAAAACTGGTTCATGCTCGTAGCAACCAACTGCAGATGACTCATTCCTCAAAAATGTTCATGTGTTTAGAGAATCTTGCTTCCTTTCCCCTAGATCATTTTAATACATTAATTGCAGCCTTTAAGTATCATCCTGTTTTAACAGCCTTTATGTCAAATACTTAAACGAATCATCATTGACACTGATCTGATGGTACTTAGATATGAATGTAAATGAATACTCGATATCCACCAGAACACAGACTTTTTATTCAGAGGTTTGGGGGATTATACGTTAGCATTCACATCTTCACAAATGCTGTTTTTGCTCCAAGTTGTCATGAGCATCAGCATCAGTTTTACTTAAGCAGTGTGAAAGTAGATGAGATGATGACCCTGTTGGTAACACACTGGTATCTTAGGTAAGAGCCAGATTTGGTGTTTTGTTTCTCATAAAGTGCACTAAACTTTGCAAAATAGTCATAAATATAAATGAATTAATAAAACATTATTAGTTATAAGTGATTTAGTTCAATAGTGATTGAACAGTTTCAACATAACACAATATGTTTTTCATGACACATTTAATCAACCAACTATAGCTTTAAGAACACATTTAACTGACAGAATAGAACACATGAGAATGTTACTTTAGTTAATTTTGTCATATGAAGTTGGTGGTTTGGGCTCCTAACATTGCCATTGTCATCTTTTTTCTTCTTTTTTTTAAGAAACTTTTTGTCTTCTTGATGTAAAGACACTCCTTTTTTCTATAAACAATGCATGTGCTTCATTATGGAGCATTCTTAACGTTCATTCACCTATTTTCTTTTTAAATGTATCTCAATGGGTCAAAATAATCCAAGTGGGCTAGGATTCTGTACCTTTTAGCTGTATCAGCTGTGCTGTAAATTCTGTATATTAGTGAACGTCTATCAAACAGACTACGTAGTGTTTCCCAGACCACATTATTTTTCGTTTGACCAGAGGCCAACTGTGTGCCAAACCTTGTGCCATTTGTTAGTTCACATCAAGTCAGCTGAACAATATTTTAGTGGTTCAGATACTGAAAATTACAAAATAAATTGCAAATGTTGAAAAAGTAACTGCCTAGAAAGACTCATTATAATTTCCACAATGGTAAAAAGTAACAAAATAATTTTGTCTTACAATGCCATTATGATACAGGTCATTTGTGGTATGAATGGAAACCTGTTAACAGTTGTCTATGATGACTAAAAACTGAAAAGTTACTGGTTAGTTAATAGAATTTAGGAGTCTGAGGACTTAAAAATTCAGAAATTAAAGAGGTACTGATGAAGATGTCCAACACATGCGCCAATTTCTGAATATAGTTGTTATACTTCTTGTTTGGAAATTTGCAGACGGCTCCAGTTTAATTTATCTGGTAATTTGTGTAATTTGTCATAAAAACCTGATGACAGGCACTGGATTTATGAATGTTTAATGCAGCAGGTTTTGTTATGTCTCATGAATAAGTTACAAAATGATTTCCTTTCATGGACAGACAGTATTTCTGTACAATGGGCTTGTAAAGCAATTCAACTACCACACTTTTAACTGACGGACATTTTGACTTCAATTATTTTGTTTCATGTGGGCTGAAGTAAATATGAGAAAACATGTATTTTCTGTCATACTTTTCTTGTGTTACAACTATTATCTTAGAAACCAATAATAAGTAAAACTAAGTGACTACGTTTCTAAATGTGTCTTTAAACTTTAACTTGTATATATCGAGAGAGAGAGAGAGAGAGAGAGAGAGAGAGAGAGAGAGAGAGAGAGAGATAGTGTGGTTGTGACTGTACTTAGAAACAGTTTTGCTTTTAGCTAAATGCTAACATGAGCATACAAACATGCTGATTTTTAGCAGGCACATTATTTACCATGCTAACCACTTTAGTTAAGCATGTTAACATGAGCTAAATAGCACCAAACTCAAAGTGCAGCCGAGGATTATGGGAATGGCATTAAAAAAAAAATCTATGAAAAGCTTTGATTTTGACCTGCATTTTGAGTAAAACCATATGCTAAAAGAAACAAGTCTATAAATCAAATCTCATTCACCTTTGGATAGCTGACAGGGTCATTTAGAAATTGAGCCAATGCAAACATGCAAACAACATACAGATACAATTAGGGGGCAGATATTTGCATGTATACACACTGTAATGTTTGACTGTTCTTTTTACATTCCTGACATAAAGGTGACTGAAATTGATTGTTTTTTACTATATGCTCTTACTTACAAAAACATGTATTGTGTCGCAAGGTTTTTATTACTGAATGATCAGAGAGAATAATTCACATCATTGAATCAAGTTCACAGGACAGTTATACAGGTATAAAATTAAACGAACAGTAAAAAACCATAAATAAATTGTTTATTGTAGCTGGTGAGCCATCACTAGCATTTTTGTCAGTTTGAGTGGGAGTAAATGGGTAACTACCCAGTTATGTTACTAAAAAGGAAGGTTAATGTGTCATTGTCATGTGCTGCCTGCCACACTGACTTCAGTGTGTCTTGGCAGAGCTCCTGCAAATGTCTGAAGTGTTGCTAAGTAACACAGGACATTTTGTTCATGGTGACTGGGTTTGATTGAATCTCAGAAGGAGCCAGTCCAGTGGTGTTCATGAAAAGGTCCTTATGTACACAGCTGGTGCCTTGAAGGATATTTAAAAACACCAACAGCTTCCAGTAGCCTATATTCTAATTCCTATATGTAGTTAAAATTGATTATTTTAATAACCGTCTTTGACATGAATTAGGCTACTAGAGCTAGAGTGTATACAGTATCTCACAAAAGTGAGTACACCCCTCACATTTCTTCAAATATTTCATTATATCTTTCCATGGGACAACACTGAAGAAATGACACTTTGATATAATGTAAAGTAGTCAGTGTACAGCTTGTATTATAGTGTAAATTTACTGTCGCCTCAAAATAACTCAACACACAGCCATTAATGTCTAAACTGAAGGCAACAAAAGTGAGTACACCCCTAAGAAAAAATTTCCAAATTGGGCCCAAAGTGTCAATATTTTGTGTGGCCACCATTATTTTCCAGCACTACCTTAACCCTCTTGGGCATGGAGTTCACCAGAGCTTCACAGGTTCCCACTGGAATCCTCTTCCACTCATTCATGACAACATCACGGAGCTGGTCGATATTAGAGACCTTGCGCTCCTCCATCTCCCGTTTTAAGAAGCCCCAAAGATGCTCAATAGGGTTTAGGTCTGGGGACATGCTTGGCCAGTCCATCACCTTTACCCTCAGCTTCTTTAGCAAGCCACTGGTCATCTTGGAGGTGTGTTTGGGGTCGTTATCATGTTGCAATACTGCCCTGCAGCCCAGTTTAAGAAGGTTGAGTGCACGTTTTCAGCGTCATACCAAGAGGTTGGCTTTGGAAAATTGACGTATGAGTGCTGCCAGCATTGCTGCAGGGCTTGAAGGGGTGGGGGGTCAACCTGTCAGTGCTCAGACCATACGCCGCACTCTGCATCATACTGGTCTGCATGGCTGTCGTCCGAGAAGGAAGCCTATTCTAAAGATGATGCAAAATAAAGCCCACAAACAGTTTGCTGAAGACAAGCAGACTACGGACATGGATGACTGCAACCATGTCCTGTGGTCTGATGAGACCAAGACACATTTATTTGGTTCAGATAGTGTTAAGAGTGTGTGGTAGCAAACAGGTGAGGAGTACAAAGACAAGTGTGTATTGCCTATAGTCAAGCATGGTGGTTGGAGTGTCATGGTCTGGGGCTGCATAAGTGCTGCCAGCACTGGGGATCTACAGTTCATTGAATACCAACATGTACTGTGCCATACTGAAGCAGAACATGATCCCCTCCCTTCGTAAACTGGGCCGCAGGGCAGTATTGCAGCATGATAACGACCCCAAACACACCTCCTAACGACCACTGGCTTGCTAAAGAAGCTGAGGGTAAAGGTTATGGACTGGCCAAGCATGTCCCCAAACCTAAACCCTATTGAGCATCTTTGGGGCTTCTTAAAACAGGAGATGGAGGAGCGCAAGGTCTCCAGTATCCACCAGCTCCGTGATGTTGTCATGAATGAGGGGAAGAGGATTCCAGTGGCAACCTGTGAAGCTCTGGTGAACTCCATGCCCATGGGGGTTAAGGTAGTGCTGGAAAATAATGGTGGCCACACAAAATATTGACACTTTGGGCCCAATTTGGACATTTTAACTCAGGGGTGTACTCACTTTTGTAACCGGCAGTTTAGACATTAATGTCTGTGTGTCGAGTTATTTTGAGGGGACAGTAAATTTACACTGTTATATAAGCTGTACACACGCTACTTTACGTTGTATCAAAGTGTCATTTATTCAGTGTTGTCCCATGAAAAGATATAATGAAATATTTGAAGAAATGTGAGGGGTGTACTCACTTTTGTGAGATACTGTATTAGGGTCTCCCTTATTGTGACCTCCAAGTTTGAGTGAATTACAAGCAGAGAAATGATTGACTATCTAACCAAATAGACGGAGGGATACCCAATTCCTTCTTCCAGCTCTCAGGCAAAAACACCTCACTTCAAGCTGCAGCAGTGATCTACTTACAATATTAGCTGTATGAAGGCAAAACTGTGTGTGTAAAGGCCCGTGGGAGTAAAAAACAGGGTTCAGAGTAACAATAGGCCTAGTTCAATAATGGTAAGAATGAATAAAGTGCATAGCCACGTGTAGTCACAACAAATAGTTTAAAAAGGGTTATAAGAGAATCAGGGGCGGATCTAGAAAAATATTCATGGGGTGGCAAGAGGGTGGCAGGAGATTTTAAGGGGTGGCAACCTGTGGCGGATGTATACAGTATGCCGATTTAATTAAAGCCATATAAATAAATATTTACTTGGGAAAGCCCCCACATTTAGATATGTTGACTAAATAACATAATACTTAATGTATTGTAGCACGAGTGAAGCCTTACATTTAAACATAAAAGGTGTCAGACAAAATGTTAAAGATTATTATTACTGGGGGCGCCTTTAGCTCAGTTGGTAAGGCGTCCCCCTCCCGGGCTGGGCCCAGCAGCAGACCCGGGTTCGATTCCCACCCGCGGTCGTTCTCTGCATGTCACTCCACTCTCTGCCCCATTTCACCTCTGTCTCTCTGCACTATCAAAAAAAAGATTATTATTACTGAATAATTACTGCATTACCTGCCTCACAACAAACACCTGCACTAATACACCAGCATGGGGCTCAAAATCTATGCAAATAGGGCTGCAATAAGTTCTTAGTTAACAGTGAGTCTTTGGTATTTGTCTGTGTTAATATGAGATACTCCCATCAGATGTCAATCATCAGTCTAACTTGAGTTTAAATATCAAGTTATTCAAATACTCTAGTAATTTACATACAATACAAATAAAATCATTCATATAAATATTGTGTGGCATGTTCCTATGTTTGGTCACAAACAGTGACCTGTTAAACACACTGTAAATGGGAAGAGGTTCAGTAATGTCCAACACAGAAATAGGCCTACTGGTTATTATGAGCAATTGATAAGCACAACCTAAGACTTTAATTTAAAATAGTGTGATACAAATTAGGAAGTATCCTTATACAAAGGCCTATAGATACAATTAAACAAAATAATTGATGAATTTCAAGGGTGTAGGTTATGATTAAACCTTGGTTTAGGATACTTTTTAAATGGGGGGTCTGGGGGTGTCCCCCCAGAAATTTTTGAGCATTCATCACTTCATTTCCTGCATTCTGGTGAATTTGTTTGCATCAAGTTTATGTAAAGTAATTGACAACATTTAGGTTCCCAGTGACAAAAATAGAATAAAATAAAATGCAGTAATATCATGCATTCTGTATTGCTTTCAAATATTGATTCTCCTCTATTGTTAAAAAAAATTGGTTTAGATAGTAAAACAATAAGAAGTGATTATTCACGTTGAGAATGTAGTGGCTGGTGGTATTTTACTATAGCCTGCAATCTTCAAATATTCAAAAATAACAAAGTGCAAAATGAGGTTTTAATCCTCATGTACTTCCTTTAAGCTACTAGTGACTAAGTGTGCAGTGGACAAAGGGATGAAGAGATAGCTTTATTTTATAATTTAGCTTTTTGATTTGAGAGTGATCCTCGTTGACTTTAGACTGACTCCCGCTGTCTGCTCCGTGAGGCTCGAGCCCTTCAGCTGAGCGAACAACTGTCCAACACGGAGATGAAAAACGAAACTTAACTATCCTGTCCTGCCTGGGCTGACTTAAAGAGGACCTATGATGCTTTTTGACTTTTATGACCTATAAACGTTGTTATGATGATTCATAGTCATGCTTAACCATACTAAATTATCAAATAATGACTTACATGCATTTCGACGTATTCCCTGCTGACCGTCTGGGGTGTCTGCGCAGACCACTAAACACAGTGGAGAAGTTACGTGTTCAAAGCGGTCTAGCCTTTCATAATTTGTGACGTTGCATAAAAATTTGTGACGTCACCACGCGGATGTTTCCATGTATGGTAATGCTGTCACTTCCCTGTTCGCGTCTGCCTCGCGCCCTTATAGGTCCATGCTCGCGCTTCCCGCCACTGAAAGTGTTCCGGAAGGAAGGTAACCAATCACAACGGAGTGGGGTTTGCAGGAGGGGGGGGGAGGGTAGCGGAGCTGGCCGAAGCACAGGCGGAGGGAGCCGAAGCACACACACTCAAGTGTTGACAGGATGTGCTGGATCGCCAAAATAAGAGAAAGAGCTTCCCGAAAATCTACATAGTTTTTTGTGATGTGATTCGTGTCAGGTTGCTCTATAGCAGTGTAAAACAAGAAATTAAGACCAGAAAAGTAGCATAATAGGTCCTCTTTAAGGTGGAGCAACCAAATATAAATGAATAAATATTGTACTAAACTGTAACACAAGTAATGAGTTGGAATTTGGATCAGTAGCTTACAGTAGTGCACAATCGTCACTCATGTGAACGTTATTGTAGTTTTTCCGAAGCATTCACGAGTTCCTAACGTTATTATTAACCTCTAGGGCTAGGCATTGTCACAACACAGCAGCATAATAACTTTATAGGAAAACTACCACTACATTAGCCCTGCTCTTTTCTCATTATTGTCATTTCTTCATAGATAGACAGTTGATCAGTAATACCTGGAGAGTGTAGTCTCTCCTGTGCTGCTTGCTTCGTTAGTCTAGAGGTTTGGATCCGTCTCTCGCGCGCCTTCCTTGTATTCAAAATCAGTGCCGTTGGGAGCGGTTAGGAGTCTCGGGAGTGGGTCGGGGGGGATCGGGTTTGGGCAATATTACCTGGCTGCATTCACTTGCAGTCGGACATTTGAAACTCGCGCTCGTAAATGTCTCTTAACAGCCAGAAATAAATGTTTAATTGGGCGCTGCCAACTGGGGTGGCAGCTGGGGTGGCAAGGCTTTTTTTTAGGGTGGCAGTTGCCACCCCATGCCACCCCGGTAGATCCGCCCCTGAAGAGAATCAAGAAACATATATTGTATTGCCAAATGGAAAAACCAGGGGCTCTAGAATTCCTATCACGGGACATGAACATCTTCCCAGCCAGCAGTGCAAACAATACATTTGCCCTGCGTTCCAATACCCATACTATCTACTATTTAGTATGGTAGAAAAAAGATTTAGGATATCCCGATTCTTGTGGCCAGATTTAGAATGGTTAGAAAGACCCGGATGTCTACTACATCCGGCGGAGATTTTTAGTGTTGAAAACAGAATCCTATTTGGGCTATTCTGATCCATAATCCAGTGCGCACCTGAAGTGACGTCACATCAACGGAGCCGCCACATGAAAACAAATGGGGATGGGACCGATATAAAAGGAAGAGGCAAGATCAAGGCGCAATGTTATGACGAAATAAATAAGTAAAAGTATGTCCCAATTGCATGCCTACTACATCCTAACTAGATTCTCTTTATCGGCAGATCTAGTATGTAGAATAGAAAAAAGAAAGAGTATGTGATTCGGAACGCAGGGTTGATGTGAGCCAAATGCATCAAGAGCAAAGTAATTCTCATACACATCACTAGAGGGCGACACCATTTAAAATAGTATTAAATAGCATGACAATGAATGTTCTCCCGTGACCTGTATAGCACACAGTCATAAAGCCCCATGTAAACAATTCCTGTCGCTTATTAAGAGACCTACTGATATGCCAATACCTGGCACAGAGGCACAACACATTTACTTTAAATGGCAAGAGGGATTTGCATTGGATGTGACTGCTCATTTGAGACCATCCTCCACGATCTAATCGGTCTTCTTCTTAGCGGTGGCGGTGATGCTCCCGTAGGACAGGACCTGGGTCAGGAGGACACAGCTGATACAGGCAGACAGCATGTGTGACAGCGTCTCAAAAGAGCTCCCGGTCTCCTGCAAGTAAACAGTGAAGAGTTAAGTTAGTTTGTGTACACATTGTCTGTCTACGAAAAGAGACTACGAAGTTCTATGCTGTTGTAGTGTATTATCTCCTTAAAACACATTTTCTGTAGACTGGCTTAAGGTATTTACCAACCCCCATTCGGTAGGAATGTGAGATGGTTGGCCGTGAGGACTGAGCTTCTGTAAATCATCTTATCTGTGTTTAAGTTAAAACAGACACTTGTGTGACTGTTTTATAGGTTTGAATTAGCACAAGCCTGGTTTGGGTTTCTCCCAGCCATAGGAGAGGGTACAATATATGGCGACTGTCAGGTTCTGTTGGTCTTACTGGTCAAGACCAGACTTTAGGCCGCCAGGCCGGACAGTGCCCCTCTCAATCTATTCCACAGATGTTTAGGAGGGGTAATTGCGCAATAGTTAAAACTCACCAATTACAGACCAAGAGGCTCATCCTTGACGACCAATCAGTTTACGTAGACCCTAGGATAAGAAAGCCTGCAAACATGATTGGGGCGGGCTTTCCATTTGACCAGGGACTCTCTGCTATCTGTATCTTCCTCTGTGTTAATTTGGCTAAAATACTTTGACTTTCATTTGGCTTCGTTTTACTGCAGTATGAGCTTGTTGTTTTAAATAAAGAGAATTGTTCCTGGAAGCCTCCTCAAACTGCATCAGCTGTCCACTTCTTTCATCCATACCAGCAGAACCCAGTTAAGAGAAGAAACGACACTGTCTAAAGCAATTAGTTTTATTAAACATGACTCTTTAAAAAAAAAATTATTATGTCTTTGTTTTGATTTTCTTGATCGTTTTGCATTGTATTTTTTTAAATTGTTTTTTATCTATGCATATATTGTGTTGTGTGTGTGTGTGTGTGTGTGTGTGTGTGTGTGTGTGCGTGTGTGTGTTTTGTATTCTAATATGCTAATTTAATTGGGTGTGGTTTCCATGTAAGCCTGTACAGATTTCTGCCGCACCCACACATGTACTTATATGTTTTAGCACTACGTGTTCAACATTGTTTCTATGTGAAATTAAATAAAAAATAAGATAAAGACGTCGTTGGTAGATTGGAGTGGTGTGAAATGCGCAGTTGTGCAGATACTGTGTGTAATTTCTGACTGCATACCTGCAGAGACAAGAAGGCATTGCCCAGAGAGCCCGCCCACGTCAGTAACACAGACATAGTGGACAGGAAGCCTGTGTGGCCATTACGGTAGTTAGTTCCGGCCTGGAGACCCTGGAACCAACAAAAAAACAGAAAGTAAATTCCCTCTCTGATATGTCTGCACTGTGCATAGTGACTTTACAGTACACAGGTCTTATTATTCACAGAGCAGCTGGAATGGAGCTGGATCAGATAAGATAAGCCATTGAGTTTATATAGTATACAGTACCTTGCTTGCAATTAAAGCTGCCAAACTGGATGTATGCATCACCGAGGCGACGGATACAGTTGCGTAGGAACCCAGAAGGAACATTGCACCACTGTAAGCCAGGAGGAGCAGCATCCCTGCCACACAAACATCAAACAAGATTATTTATACAATAGAATAATCATGCATTAGAACAAATGCTTCACGAGAAGCATTCAAACGTTTGTTTCTGAGTATTTCAAACCAAATGGTCACTTACCAAATCAATACTTATCTGACAAAACTTAAAATGGATTATTCAAATGATTATCTCAACCAATAAAATAAAAAAAACAGCTCTCAGCCAAAGTGTTTTAATACAGGAGTTGTAATAGATCTTTTGAACATAAAGCCCCTCTGGAAAGTTTATGAGTCGAGTGGTAACACCACAAGGTGGCGCTCCCGGAGAGCACAGACCAGAAAATTAAACAGAAAAACAGTCATGTGAGAGATCCTCAGCTGAGACATTACGGTTCATTCTTCACATTCACCATAATAATTATATTTGAATGGGATGGCAAACAAGCGTTTAATTAACATGTTTCCAAAACCTTTAGATTGTCTACATCTGTGATCTATCAACAGTTACTCAGATGTAATATGCTCCATACAGGATATTCTGGGATGCTTAAAATTCGGTTGAACATAGAGGTGATTTATAAAACGTACATCTATAGTATGGTCAGTGTATGCTAAGTTGAATCCTTTCGTAATATCTGATCCTGGACGATTATTTCCTTCTCACAAAAGTCCCATTCTGAGCAACAAGTTGGTTTCTATTTTATTACTACAAGGTTTCTTAATTGTTTTCCTTTGTAAAACCTTGTCATAGTTCAGGCCTGTTACAGCATATTAAGAACTCAGTGCTGACTAAATTTAATTACAGTGCTGATGACATGCAAATACATAGCCAACATGGCTGGAATCTAGCAGTCACTTTTAAGTAGTAGATTGTAAGTGTTGCCAAAAAGAAATCATTATCTGCCTGATTTATCTGAATCCACCCACCATTTAGTAATAATGCAGAGTTGTTTGTCTAGCTTTATAGAGGACATTAAAAACTACACATGGGGACCTGACTGATTCGCAGAGATAAAAAATACGATGTGATAAATACACAAAGATAATAATGAACAATGATATTAGTCAATCCTAGAGATGCTGTTGTGCACCTATATAGAACCGGATGTGTATTAATCCGCCACTGAAAATAATCCTCAAAAGTTTACCTTTTAATGTTATTTGGGTATTGCTGATAAACACTACACTGCCCAGCTGTTTTACTACATAGTGACTGAACCTTTTTTGAAAAAGAATGTAAATAGTTGTTTTCTACATCCTCTGTAAAAATGAATAGGCTTGGGCTTGAGAGGTAGGGCGGGGGGAGGAACTCAAAGTTTTTAGAGAGTTGGCTGTGGTATTTTAATTGGGATTTTAGGACAAAACGTTAAAATATAGAATAATACCAGACTAATCCCTGAGTGTATATACTGTACAATACGTAAAATGTGTTCTAACCTTTGATGGTGTCACTGCGATAATGCAGGATGAGGAAGACAATCGCTGCTGCCTGGGCCAACGTGAAGAGCCTCTCACCCCAGGCACTGTAAAGCATTTCAGGTAAAGCACATGTACTTTAGGCACACATATACAGTATGACTTTAGATACAAATTGCCAGCTGAAAAAAATACACCCAAGATAATAAAGGACACACATATGGGCTTGTGCAAAAGCCCCACCAAACCCACAGCTAGTGAGTCACACATTCATAAACCATGAGAAAGCACTGAGTAAGATATGCACTTCAGCCTTGAAAGTGCTATTGACAGTGGTCTATAGTCTCCACTCTCTAGCAGATAAAAAGAGTTGAGATAATTGAGTAATAAACAAAAGTAATTCAGCTGCTGCCATGAGAGAGCAAAACACTTTGCTGATAAGGGATGTCAGAGAAAAAGTGTCAAGACATCTCCCAGCTATTAGATGGATAAGTAACAGCTCGGCTAAGGTAAATACAGTAGATGGAACAGTTGTCAAAACAGTGCTTTGTTTTCGCCGTTATACATCTCGAATCAGAAGGGACTGGGAGGTTTGCCAATATCAAACAAAACCTGGAAATGTGATGGAAAGGAGTCAGATTGGTCTGGATTCTATGAATCACCATAAAACAACAGCTCTTTGACTTTTCAATTTATTTATTTTGTTGGAATACGTACAAGAGCGGGAAGCTGTAGGCCATGGCGTACACAACAGGACATGAGAAGGCATAGAGTTGCAGCAGGGCGGAAGTCAGACTCAGGCCCTCTGCACTTCCTCTCCACAGTATCTTCAGCAGCTGAGATGGTGGTGCTGCAAGGGAGATGAGAGAGAGAGAGAGAGAGAGCGAGAGAGAGAGAGAGAGAGAGGGAGGGAGAGAGAGAGCGAGAGAGAGAGTGGAGAGTAGAGTAGAGGAGGTACAACATCACTTAGTAGCTGTCCAGATTAGCAATCGATATGCTTCAAACAAAGAGTCAGACCTTGCAGTTAATAAAACTATTTGGATCCATGCAAATCAATTTGAAACTTAAATCAGCTAAAGCTTCTTGTTCGAAAGGTATCCAAAACACACCATGTGGGAAATAATGTAGGCTATCAGTGATTAAAATATTGCATTGTATGTTACTTCATTGCACTGTGGCATAATTAAAGATGCTGTAAACGGAATGGTTCTCTTAGCTATAACTTCATGTCAGTTACTGCAGTTAGCAGTCCCCTCACTCGTCCCTATGTCACCACATTAATGCACTGCGGTCTCCAAGCAGCAAGTTATCTAGCATCATCTCAGATCCATAAGTGTGATAAAACATGATAAAAACCATCAAAACAGATATTGGGAAGGATTTTTACCTGCTTCGCCATTGTAGGCGCATAAACATTCACCCATGTGAAGACGGGTGCGGACGGGTGTCGGTTTGTAGCGTTCTCTCTTATGATTGGTTAAAATTTCGGGATACTACATAAAGTTTAGTTGCTTATTACATGCAGAGCAGCTGACCAAGAGATTGGCTTTATGAAACGCGCACATCATGTAAGTGATTACTGTATGAATAAAGAGCGATTTAACACAAGTATTAATATAAATAAACCGCTTACTTCACCTTTAAGTAACTTGTACAGACATTTATTTGCCTCTGATGCTGATGTTGAAGCAGTGGTTTTGTGATATCATCTTGAGGCCTAATGTTGTCATGGTTATCTACTTTAGAGGTGTGGTTTGGTTAGAGCACTTAAAGGCTTATCACGAATTTCAATCCTAATCCAATTATTGTGTGAAGATGCAATCATTAATGATTAATCATTATAGTCAGAAGATCATTATTAGTTAATATTGCTATTATTTAATCATGTCTGTCAGTCGTACTTGTGTGTGATGTTTGCCATAGACCTGTTGAGCTGAGGAGAGGCCTTACCCAGGAAATTCTCCAGTAAGATCCAAAATCCGAACGTTTTGTTCAGTAGAAACTTCAGGCAAGGCACTGGGAGATGAAAGAGACATATTACAAACACGCATAAGCCTATGGCTACTCACAGTGACACAGTAACAATCCCCTTTTCTCCGAAAACATTTATTTTAAAGTAAAAGTAGGCAAAGTCAAACGGAAAAATAACATCCCACACATAGGCTATAAAACTAGCCAACTTTTGGGTTACTAACTTTGAACTGTTTATTGGGACAGGCGAACCACCGCGGGCCCCGCCTCCTCGCACATCTGGCAATATTTTCCGCCCTCGCTTCACACCGAAATGTAACCAACAACAACGAGCCTCACCGTGCAAGCGAAAGTTGACGAAAAGCTCCTCGAAGCATTTTGATGGCATCAAATAGGTAACCAGGAAGTGTTTGAGGGGAGACGTGGCCATGGCGGATCAGCTGCAGTCAGAACTAACTGACTCCTTTGGACTGGGGGAGTGGTTCAAAAGGTACCCCGGTATTTACATGGGAGGGGGACGAGGACCACACTGACCCCGGGAAGTTTTGTTTATATGACGTCATCAGAAAACAGTCTTCCACCGTCTTAATACTCTGTTGGCGAAATGAATGTAATTTTAAAGGAAATAATCCTATAGCCTACATTGATGGTTGATTAATTATATAGCCTAGAACAGGGGTGCCCACACTTTTTCAGCTTGTGAGCTAGGCTACTTTAAAAAGTCAAGAAGTACCTACTGTAAAAATGGAAAACCTATATTTATTTAAACATATATTGATCATTCTTTATATGTACATGAACCCATATTGCCAGGCCCGCCTCAACCTGCCATTAGGCCCTGGGGCTGAGAGGTTTCATAGGCTCCCTGAGTGGCCGTCTTACAACAAAAAATGTGCAATATTTATTTGATTAATAAACAAATCATTTTAAGGTAATGCAGTATTTCTCATAGGAATTTGGGAGACTGTGGTGGGGACATTTTGAGAAGAAAATTAAGGCTAAATCAGCTGTGTCCTATGTGAGCTATTTAGTACTATTTTCTGGAATGATTTGGAGACACAGAATCACCAAAGATTAGGAGCCTATATTGAACCATTAAAAAAAGAAAGACTGCCATGCGATCTACCCACAATGCCTTCGCGATCGACCAGTAGATCGCGATCGACGTAATGGGCACCCCTGGCCTAGAATTTGGGAAGTCCACACTGCTGGTATTTAATATTTATATTTAAAGGTCCCATCCAGACAGGTTTCATGCAGGCTAAAAAAATAAATAGTAGGCTCAGCCAGACCTAATTCTGATACTTATTTCTTCTTCAAAGATCTTCGATTGCCTTGTTGAAGACCCTATAAATGACATCTACTCCATGTCCCTCATCGAAAAAATACTGAATATGCAAACATATTTTTATTTAATAAGTTTAACTGGAGACGACAAGAGGTCTTAATATAAGGTGCACATGGATAAATGCAGCACATAGATGGTGAAGCATCCATGTCAAGTCACCATGCAAACTCAATTTTCCCAGAGGAGCCCTATCTGTGCCCTTCACAAAAATACACTTTTAAACTTTACAATTACATTTTAAAAATACACTTTTAAACTTTACAATTACATTTAATTGGGGTTGAATCCCTATACTGTAGTGATTTAAGTCAGTTGTGTTCTTCCTTAACTCCTTGCTGGTTTGATGAAATGTAAATGTAGACACCTTGGTTAGAAAGCAAGTCAATTTAAGGGTTTATGTTTTTGTAAGACAACATGATGAGGGTATATTTCCCTATTAATATGGTCTTACAAAAACCCTAAACCATGATGGGGAAGAATTTAACTGCATTGTAAGTGTAAAAGATAAAACATCTTCAAAAACAACCACCAATTATGCCTATTCTACTGTCTATGAGTTAACCGAGGTGTATTGATTTTCTCCCTACTCAACAAGTTAACCAAATAAGTGACTAAAGTACACACAATTTCACCATCACTGCCCGTACAAATATACCTTCCTTTCTTTTGATGAAGTTCAAGTGGGACGTCTCTTCTCTAGCAAACAGGAAGGCTTCATGCAAAACTACTCATGAACCAGAAGTTTTACAACAGTTAGTCCGTTTTGACGGTGAGGAGAGAACATGTGTACTGGAAAATGTTCCCGTTTTATTTCTTTTACTCTGTTCCCATTGGTGCTCCTGTCCATCATATGTAACATAGTGTTGTTCTTTCCCGGCTGGGACGTCAAGTATGCCCAAGATGGACACATTACTGAAGAGGTCAAGTACATGGGAGGACTTGTTGGAGGTGGTATATTGGTGAGTAAGAGCCATTTTTTCTCTGGCCTGTGTAACGATTATGACTCAAGAAGAGTACAAGTTAATGTGAACTTCTTTCTGAAAATACTTTCTGGCTTTATACTATATTTACATTTTATTTTGCAGTGTTTATCTCATCCATGAGTCACTTAATCTAGGAATACTTCAAATCAACTGCAATATTCTTTAGATTCAACCTCTGTCGCCTATAGGAAACTCTCCCAAGCCACGTTTGGGTCCTGACTGAAGAAAAACATTTCTAAAAAAATAATGACCAGTTTGGCACCAATTCCTCAAAACCTAACTGAGGATTGACCTCCGCAAAGTGCTGGATTGTGTTTTAACATTTTTTGTTGTTGTTGTTGTTGCTCTGTTGAATACGTTGTAAGCAAATGCTGTATCTACAGCAAGTCACTGTGGACTAATGGGTATCCCCAACAGGTGTTGATCCCCGCACTTTACATCAGCTTGACTGGAGAAGACGGATGCTGTGGCAATCGCTGTGGGGTGAGTCATAAAGAAGTAGATGGTGGCTGTGGTCAGTAAAAGATACTGGAAAAAGTAACAACGCAAGCACAAGCACAATCAGGCCCGGTTCTAGAAAGTCAGACTTGGGTGGGCCTGTAGAAATTTTAGGTGGGCACACTTTTCAGGGAGAACGAAGATGCGAGCGCGCGCAGAGCGCGCGCAGAGCGCAGAGCGCGCGAGCCGAAATTTTTTGCCCTTGTAAGATCTCTGCGTCTGCTTTTTGGCACATTTACTGTGAATTGTGTAGAACACAATATGCAAATAAACGTTGAGTGTTGCTGTGTGGGAGATTTGATTCTTGCACGTTTTTTTCCCAAAATGTTTATGAATAACATATAATATACATTATATACAACATAATGTATCTATTTTTCTTAATCGCAGTATTAACTGTAGGCAGCCTGAGCTGATTGAAGAGAAAGCTTTGGGACTGGGCAACCTGGATGGTGGTAGTCCAGAGCTATATACTATACACACTACTTTCCACTATTGCCTCTGATGTCCAGCTGGGTGAAAATAGTAGCCAGCCGAGGCCACGACCCTGCTAGGGGGGTCCGGGGGTATGCCCCCCCGGGAGATTTTTATTTACCTTTTTAAAGTGAAATGCATGAATCTGGTGCCCTTTGAGAGGAAGATTAAGAGGCTAAATCTGAAGAATTTTGTGTGAACAAATAATTTGGAGACACTGGGTCGGATGAATTAGAAGCTATTGAAGAAAGACACATGGATTTTCCATAGAAATATAAATTTGAAATAAAACATTATGCAGGGTCCTCTGTGATGGGCTTGGTGCTCTTTTTCTTTTACAGGACATATTTTTCTGTAATATAATGAATTAATTTAAATGCAGTGAGAGGAACGAAGCAGAATAACTCTGTTGTCCAGTTATCTTTTTTTCCACAGACGAGGCTGAAATAGGCTATAGACTACAGTATACACAGTGCTTGGGCAACTGAGGGCAGCCCCATTTTCAAATATTTTTAAATAAACTCAATACACACTGTGCATGCCATGGACTTGAACGTGATGTGATCAGTTAACCTCGGATTACCTCCCAGATGAACTGATTCAATTATTAAGATAATAACTATCTACCAAAACATTGTATTCCTTTTATTGTATGATAATTTACATTTACATAATATGATGTTGATATCAAACACACAAACTAAAAAAATAAATAAATAAAAAAAAAAAATTGGGGGGGCCCCCCTGGCAGTCGGGACCCTAAACAACCGCTCATTCCGCTTATGCCTCGGGCTGGCTCTGCTGACCAGTGACCACTATAAGCGGGTGGGTAACTTGGAGGCAGGCTGTCCTGCCCACCCAATAATACAATTAGAAGCAATGCATGGTAATGGTATATTCTTTAGTATTAATTAATTGTCTGAATTTTATTTGACATTTTCTTGGACAGCGAATGAACAGGTCCGTCCGATAGTGGATCTGGACTTCCACCTAAAAAAAAAAAAAAAAAAAAAAAAAAAATATATATATATATATTTTTTTTTTTGGTTGGGTGGGCACAGCCCACATTTGGGTGGGCACGGCCCACCCTGGCCCCTGGCTACCGCCGGCCCTGAGCACAATACATTTTTATTATTTTGTCAAATGATTACTTATTGGGTTTTTGCACTCAACTAAATGCAAGTGTTTACGGGAGGTCTGTAGAGCTGAAAATTACTCAAAAGTAATATGTATTACAAAGAGAAAATATGCTGTATGATGCTGCATCACCGTTGCACAACTTGTGGGTCCTTTTGAGGTAGATAAGATCAAGCAAAATTATCTGAAAACAGCAGCTCAGTGCATTTCTCCTTTTCTGTTTCAACAGATCAAACACTACTGATATATAAGTGCCATGTGAAAATAATATATTTCAACACCTTATCATTTAACTTCTGCAGATGTTCTTATCAATTGCATTCGCTGCAGTGGGCGTGGCTGGCGGCCTCTACAGTTTCGTCGTGGCAGCGCTCGGCTTGCAAAATGGGCCCCTCTGCAAAGATGCTGATGGTTTATGGAACGCACCTTTCAAAGACAGGTGACAAACAGAAGTTACTTTTTCTGATGCCATTCTAAACATTATGACATTGTGGTGGTTATTCGTAAGCGTCTTCTTTTTTTTGCACAGCAATGCAACCTACCTGAATGACCGGAAGTCCTGGGCAGATTGCACAGAGCCTAAGGACGTGGTGCAGTTCAACATTGGATTGTTCTGCACTCTGTTGGCGGCCAGCTGTCTGCAGTTGTTGCTCTGTGCCGCTCAGATGATCAACGGCCTCTTCGGCTGCCTGTGTGGGACCTGCAAAGAATAGACAGAAGAGAGGGCCAAAGACAGAAGGTCTTCACACTTCCCTTTTTGCGTGTTGTTCAGTGTATTTGCATCCAGATAATTCTCTTCTCACATAGGTTGTGTAACTTGAGAGAACTTCAACTTCAGTTTGATGTGTTGATTGTTTTGTTGTGTGTGCTTGTGTTTTCACTTACAGCAACTAGCCTACAAGTTTCCTGATCAGCTGGTGTCCCATCATTTGGATTCGTTACACAGCTGAAGACTGAGAACATCACTTCTCACTTTAAAACTGTTGCCTCTAAAAAAACTTTTTTTTAAAACTCGTATTTGTATGTCTTTGCACTGCTGTAATGTTTTAGGGTACATTACATATAATGCAATAATTCATGATAATTATATGGTACATTTTAAATAAATTGGATTTAAAATATAAGCTGATGATCTCCTGTGTTGTGTTGTTCCATGTTATGCAACATTTTATGATATTTACCTTTTGGCTAATTGTAGCTTTAAAACTAAATAATACCGAATACTGATTTTACTTTTAATTTTGTTTTTTTCGTAACTACAATAAACATAACTATGCTGCAGAAGCATTTATCCATGCAAATGTTCTGCTGTTATCTCACATGGTAAGACATTTGGCTGAGTTTGGCTAAGTTTAATTTATTTACCAGACAATCATTTTAGACCCAATAGGCCAGGACAGAGAGAAGTATAAGTTATATTGTTGTTACAACAACGATGATCATCACTGTGTACTTCCTAATAATGGGGCCACTTGCAGGGGCAGGTGATGTCCCTGCTACAGAATGACCTGGCTTTATGATAGTAAAGTAAAGAGAAAGAATGAAGAGACTAAAGTGTATAGGGCACACTTTCTCTAACGACGCAGCAGAGATCCACCAGGAAGTAACAAAAGTGAGTAAACAACTGAGGTAATACATCAATATAAAGACTAATCATTTACTATGCCAGGTCCTGCCAGGGACACATTATGATACAGGTTAATCATCAGTGAAATGATGGAAATAGTCTTGAAGTCGCCTACAGATTGATCCTTTTTCATACCGTCAATATAAATTCATCCACAGCTTACATATCCTGTATTGTCTCTATCACTACATGTTTTCAATGAATGTGTAACATGGCATAAAAAAGGTATAATCTCTAAATTACAATGGTTGTGATACTTTTGGTAGTGATGGTGATGGTGTATTGAATCAAATAAGGGTCCAATTCTTATTCTTCAGAAAGAGACTCCCAATTCATGAGTCATATTTACAACATGATGGCTAATAGTGCCTCTCCCTTGGGAAGAATGGCCCCTCCTCTTGTTTTCTTTAAAATCTCACATTCTTCCTTTCATTCACACAATGTGGAAAAGGCTTCCCTCAACAGCTTAATCAAGTGAAACTAGAGAGAACATAGCCTGCCAGGGGAGTGTTTCACCTTTCACCAGTGCGGCCATCTATCAATGTTTTGCAGTCAATGTCAATGACACATTGTTCTTGCTATTTTGAGCGCGCCGCCACAGGTCCAAAGTCCACCGTGTCATGATCCGGCAGTTACAATGTCAATACATTACATAGATACAGTGAAGGTGGAGTTAAACCCCCATTAGGACCTTCCGGTACCTTTATATTAATGTATTAATAATTATAGCAACTAATAACAAACTGAGATTTAACAACAGTGTGGGTTTTTGAAGGGCTGATGACTAAACTTAAAGGTGTACCTTGCAGTTTCAGGGGGAGAGGGATTTGTTTACATTGGCAGAGCCTGCAGTTATACAAAACATATGTACTCTACATGTAATTCTTAGTATTGAATAATTATATCATCCTAAATCAAAAACTTAATTATATTGGGAACCTGGAACCAAACGTAAGACTAGAATATGTGTGTAGACAAATGTGTGGGCCCTGGTTGTGTAAACAACAACAGTGAAACAGTAACTTTTGAGGTATTTTTCTAACTTCAAACTGTGTTTTAAGGATCCACTTTTCCTGTAAGCAAAGTGATTTTATTGAGTTAAAAGTGTTTACCTTAGAAAATGTTCACTTCTCTGACACACTAAACGTTACATAGTGCACATTTAACATAGGTGAGTAATAGGTGACCCTCAGTTGACTGCCTGACTCAGATGACCTGGATCAATTAATATCCTTAACCAAAAAATGTGCATCTGGACCTGCTCAAGCTCAATAATACAAACGCTGTCTCTCAAAGTAGTTACCATGGGGATGAGTCACAAGTACTTGCAGCCTATCCCTGGCTGTGTTTGCCCATCTTATCTCCATGTCATTCCACCTCCCACACCTTAACAGTACTCACAGTATATACTTCCTGGCTCCAGTGACAAAATACACTTCCCTCTTTAGAGGCAGTTTCAAAGTGGAACTTGAAAACAAGAAAAGAAGTTGAGCTATAAAGCGTACAAAAGGAACGTTTTTTTTTTCACTTTTTTTCCCCTGTAGCTGTCAGTTGTTTTTTTCTCTCGGAGGGGAAAACATGTGTACTGGAAAATGCTCCCGCTGCGTTGCCGTGACTTTGTACCCGTTAGCCCTCATATCCATCATCTGTAACATAGTGTTGTTCTTTCCCGGTGGTGAAATCAAGTATGCCCAAGATGGACACATTACGGAGGAGGTGAAGTACATGGGGGGACTCATTGGAGGAGGTTTAATGGTGAGTGGTCTTCCTCTCTTCTCTCTTTAGCCTGTGAAGGGTGTGACTCTCCACTGCAAGCTGCTGTGAACTTTGGATTGAAGTATAGAACTGAAAAATACTGGATGTATAGGCCTACTGTATATAGTATTTTGAACACTTCCATGTTGTGCTGTATGATACTCTCATGAGACACATTTTCCTCTGACATGGTTTCAAACTTCTGATAGAGTTAAATAAGGGTTAAAGAGGCACTCCACCCTCTTCTGCAATGTCGCTTTAAAAATGTTCTACAAGCTTTGAGTTATAAACATAAAAGGTGCAAATACTGAATCGCTCTGATTGAATCGAATTGAAATTAATTATTAGCCTCATGTCAACACTTCTCTCTTGCCCTAGGTTTTGCTCCCAGCACTTTGGATCCACCTAACTGGGAAAGATGGGTGCTGTGGAAACCGCTGTGGGGTGAGTCACAGTCAGAGCCACAACATTGTTTCCAGGCAGGCGCTAAGGGAAAGATATTAGGGGCTGGCCTACATTTGAAATGATTTACAATATCAAAGTAAACAGTAAATTCAACATTAACACAAACATACACTTCTCCAGCTAAAGTAAAAGTTTGAACTTTGTAAATTTTTTAGAAAGTGATTTAAGAATCTGTGGAAATAGAAATGGTTAATCCATATAAAAAGATAAATATGTGGCATTGTGCTGCATCAGTAAACCCACCTTCCTCGCTTTTAGATAACACAGGACAACAGCACATCTCTCCGTCTTGATCCATAAAGAAAATCCTAAGTGTTGAAGACCATAAAGGCAAGAGGCTCATTGAAATGTGCTTAAAGCTCTCATTGCAACTCATTAAAAAGTATTGCGTCACTTCAAAGAAATACTAAGGAAAACCTATTAAGGAACAGAATGGTTTCCCCTGTGGTTGTTGAGGAGTTGATGATGAGAACTGATATCACATGTTTGTGCTGAACCACAATGACACATGTTTCAGCATGTTGAGTTTAGCCTGCAGTTCCCCTAGTCACTGTAGGGTGGGAAAAACACACAGATTTTCAGAATAAAATGTGAGGAATGCAAAGAGAGAGGCAAAGTGGACAGCTGACAGTCTGTTCCTCCTTACGCATATAAATACTTCATTCATTCACTCAACTCAATTACTTCTGACCTTTGCTTTTCAATTCCCTTTCTGCAGATGTTCTTATCAATCGCATTCGCTGCAGTGGGTGTGGCCGGCGCACTCTACAGTTTGATTGTGGCGGTGCTGGGTTTGCAGAATGGGCCCCTCTGCAGAACTCTCGTCATTTGGAGCACACCTTTCAAAGACAAGTGAGTAACATTCCAAAGATGCTTGTGTGGAGTTTCTGAAAAGCTGAGATCATTGATCATATCTCCCCTTTTTTGATAATATAGAGACCAGAAATACCTGACTGACGAAACATTCTGGGGAATATGCACAGAGCCCAAGAACATTGTGCAGTTCAACATCGGATTGTTTGCCACTCTGCTGGCCACGAGCTGTCTGCAGGTGGTCCTCTGTGCCATTCAGATGATCAATGGGCTCTTTGGGTGCCTGTGTGGAACCTGTGGCAACAAAGGGGTAGTCTAAACCGAAGCCAGAGTCTGAGCTAGAAATTAAAAGAGTTAGTTGTCTTTGTTGCTGGAACATCTTTATTCAGACACTTCTCAGATAAGCTCCAGACAATATAACCTTCACATTTCCCTCCCCTTTTTTATACTCACAGTGGCTTTGAGTTCCTGACAGTTAGTTGACTGGCACCCCCTGCTGGAAGACTTAAGAGTAGCGTTCCTGGCTGCATTTGCATAAAATATTTACTTTATTATTCAACTACAGACTTTTTATTCTTTTTAATGTGTATTTCTTGATGCTTGCTGCTGAATTATAATAAAAAAACATAAAAGTTTGCAAAGTTATTCAGGTATATTGTGAAAATGGCACAGAATGCTTTTTAAATGGTTAATTTTAAGAAAATAGTTAAAAGAAAATCATAAGCTGCTGATCCATTGCTACAGCTCTGTGTTGTGTTGCTTGATATTTATTTTTTTCACCAGAATATGAACTTTTTGGTTTGTTGTTCTTTAAAAAAACAAAAAAAACAGGACACAGTTCTTCGTCTATGACATATTTAATGTAGGTTGTTGCATTGTTACATTGAATATAACGATATCTTTATAAAACATTTCAGTGTCATCTCAAAACGTTGTGTTCTAAAATACTAGATCGAAAACTAAAATCTATATTAAAAGGATAATGACTGCGGTTTCTGAATTGGCAACTACAAATCACAGGAAAAACCCTGCACTTGGAATGCAGAGTGCAAATCTGAGGCAGTTGAGATGGGACTTTTTTACTGACTTAGATATATAAAGGCAAAACGTAGAGATTTAAAAAGGCAACGGCTGGGTCCCAAAAGACAGTCAGTATGATTACAAACAATATTAAGCTCAAATTTGAAGCAACTGCTGGCTGTGTTGGATGTTTCTTTGGAGGCAGATGAAATCTGTTGAGACTTCAGTCACAGCACCTTTGGAAAGTCAACCTGCTCAATGTGAAAAAGCAAGCAAATGTTTTGGCATATATATATTTTTTTTTAACCAGATTTTTTTATTTATTTTTTGCTGAGAACGATTCCATTATTAAAAACCAGTAATCACAACACATTTTAGGCAGTGCAATGACCAAAAGTAAAGTGTTAAAATGAACGGAGTGGTGTTCCTACCCATACCTGCATCAGGTAAAGAACGATATTGAAATGACTGGCAGAGAAATGTATTTCTGTGTGGATACAACTTTGTTGAGGTAGAGGTAAAAACAAATTAACTGGAGTGTTCACAGTTCCTTATAAAAGTCAAGTTTGCGCAATACTGCGCTTGATATATATTTTCTCATATACAGTATTATATGTTTGTCGGTTACATGTCAGCGACAGCATTTTCTGAGTGTTTAAATCTAAAAAATACATTAATATTAGGATTGAAATGATTTATACATTATCAAATGTTTTTTTTGTCATTTGAAAATAAATGGAGTGTGGCAGTTTTAAGTTAGCTTCCAAAATAACAGGAACTGACCAAAAAAAAAAAAGATCCCACACATAATACACGTCACTGGAGGTTACATGGATATTCTACTTCACTTTCAGTCCAGCGCTCCTTCAAATCCTAGCTCAGTCAAACTGCTTCATCATGAGCTTGCGGCTGACCTCATAACCCAGGAACAGTGCTCCGTTAGCAGGGAAGGTGCGGATCATGGTGGGGGTAAGACCGGAGTAGAGTGCCCTCACACCTAAACAAAAAAACAAAGCGCTTTAATGACATTCAGATTGATTAAGAATTCTCACCCTGTAGGGAAGTGGAAGCTTCGAAATGATGACCAGGAAGCGTCATATATAGGCTGTGTTCGAAAAGCCATACTGACGTCCTCCCTCCTACATACTCAGCATGTACACTCCATACTGTCTACTTAACGATCGATTGTGTATACAGAAGCAATACATTATTAAAAAAAAAAAAATCCATGCCACTTGAATAGACGCAATGCATTGTGGGGCGGTTGAGTAGGAAAAGTATCCTATCAATCCATACACAAAATCTTCACAGAAGTTAGTACTCATCTGGGCATTTCTCGTCAACACAAACTCGCATACACAACCGTCACATACTCAAATTGACGTCAAAATGAGTATGAGTAGGACGTGAGTATGGCTTTTCAAACACAGCCATACTCTTTTTCAGGTCTAAGCTTGTGGCTTAACAGTGCACAACTTCCTCTGGTGCACTTTTAAAAAAAAGCAGCTTCTTGTTAAAATTATCCAGAGCAGGGGCTGCTCCGGTGGCGTAGCGGATAGAGCGCGTACCGTATTGGCTCAGGCCTTCGTTGCAGTGGTCACGGGTTCAAATCCGACCCGTGGAACTTTACTGCATGTCATTCCCCCTCTCTCTCTGTCTCACCATTTCAACTCTGTGCTGTCTAATAAAGCTTGAAAATGCCAAAAAATGATCCAGAGCAATGAATTACTGTTATCAACAAATCACGTTTTGAATACTTTAGCTTTACATTTCTCAGTAACTGATAATGTCAATAAAAAACTTTATTTATCTGCCTTTTGAAAGTTTACATAATTTCAACATGAAATGCATTATTTATGTTTTCAACCAAACATTTTACAACACACCCCAAAACAACGCAAACATCAAATCCCCCACTATTAACTACCTTCAGTACGAGCGATGGTCATGAAGGTTTTTAAAAAGCCTTCCTGTTTGCCCATCATAGACATGACCTGGATCCGAGACTTGACACAGTCCATGGGATAGACCACCAGCCACAGGCACGCCCCCCCCAAACCTCCACTGAACATGGTTGGAGCCACACCTTCAACAAACACAGGGGAAACCCAAAACATTTGAGGTTAACAGTTTCAATAAATACAGTTAATGGGGAAAATGTTGTGCTTGGTGTCGGTGCGGGTGAAACATTTTATTTTCCCGCTACCTATATCATCTTTTTCACACTTCATGTGCTCTGCAAAGTGGGTGCGGCAGAACTCGTAGGCGCCGAAGAAGCAGAAGTAACCGGGGAGTTCTCTGGCTATGGTGGGAGTCAGGCCCTGGAAGAAGCCCTGCGCTCCCTCATTCCTCATAATGGATTTAATGACCGACCACACTGTGCTGCAGGCGGAGGAGAGGGACGTATGGCTCAGTCAACGTTACACATGTTACATTAGCAGATGCAGATTTATAGGTCAAAAAACTATTTTTTTTATGCATGACTACAGTAATGAACTAGAACTACTGCGTGGTGTTTATATGCCTCCGCGAGGTTAACAATTGCTGAACAGTGAAAGTACAGTGGTGGTAAGCAGTGATTTAAAGGCACGCGAGAAGGTCACTGCAACCGGCCAGGCCGCAGTAACCTTTAGATAACGTTAGATACGATAAGTAAACGTTATTGTCCACATGCAATGGAAATTTCTCTTTAGCATTCTGGGACATAAAAACACAACGAGAAAAATATAAATATACATTCCAGAATGGTTGACTACATGGGTTAGCTAAGTCACAGTGACCTTGACCTATGACCTCTAACATATAATCAGTTCATCCTTGAGTAAGAGTGGAAGTTTGTGCAAGGTACATGAGATTCAAAGCTAAATATTGCGGTCATAACAATTGCGATCACAACAATGGACAAACGTACGTGCGTTCGTACATACGGACAACTCAAAAACATAATGCCTCAGGCCTTCGGCTTTGGCAAGCAACAAAATATTTTATATTTCATTAACTATAAACACTGTTGTTTTGGGCTGCATGTGAAATATTAAGTGTATATGTATATATATATATATATATATATATATATATATATATAAGAGTATATATATATATATATATATATATATATATATATACTCTTCATATTCAAAGTTTGAATGTTTAATAGCCACCTACTTTTGGCCCTTGCCGATCATCCCTGATGCCTCCATTTCATACATGGCTTGCAGCCGACACTTGACAAGCTCCGTAGGGCAGAGTACTAACGAGGAGAAGATGGATGCTATAGAGCCAGCGCAGGCTTTCTGCATGTCACTAAAACAGAGGACAGAGGGTAAAACAGACGGTTGGTGATCTCAAATGTATTCTCAAGGTAAAGCCTCCTTTCCACTGAGCGGTGCGACTCGGCCCGCTTTTATTTGCGTTTCCACGGTCAAAAGTATGGTAGGGTCCCAAAACAAGAGAGCCGGAAACACAGGCCAGATCTAGCCTAACGTTGCTGACTCGAACCGTGCCGTGCCGACCAGAATTGCACCGCTCAGTGGAAAGGTGGCATAAGGACAGCCTGGTTAACATCACGCTACCTCAGCACGGCTTCATTGTGCAGTCCGGCTGTGAAGCGGATGACCTGCTGGCAGAAACCGTAGCTCATGAAGAGCACGGAGTTCTCTGCAATGTTGGCCATCAGTGCGGGCGTGGTGCCCTGGTAGAGGCCACGCAGGCCCACTTGTCTGTAGGTGGTGGTGAAGCAGTCGATGAAGCCCCGGTACAGCGTAGGAAAGGTCTGCATCTTGACCTTTGCTGTGTCTAGAGGCTGCCCGCTGAATACACATGCAGCTCCCCCTTGGAGGAAGACAGCGGGAAAAAAAAGTGTCAGCAACAGAGCATGACTGTTACTAAAAACTACGGCACAGTCAAACGTTTACTCACAACATGTGTGCAATTGAGGAGAGTGATAAGAATCACAGAGGGATTAACTCCACTGAGCAGTTGAAACAGACAATGGAAACAGAAAGAGAAACGAGCCGGAAAAACACAGGAGTCATCGAAATCTCCAGCTAAGTGACGTCACACATAGCATGTAGACACATTAGCCAACATTACCGATGGCTCCTGCAGACAGGTCAATGACAGCCTGGACCGCCGGGTGGGGGGCCATGATGTCCGTCAAATTGTCGCAAGAGGTTTTCTCTTTCTCACAGTTACCTGGGTAAACAAAGAATACAAAAAATAAATGACACTAGAGCCTACTACCTTAACTCACAACATACACTGCCACACCTAACAAGAGCAGGCAGCTGGGTTTTAAAGTTCACTACAATAAAACCTGACCTTAGTTAGGTAGTTATTAATTGCAGGGAGGTCAGAATGAACTGTCATGTGTAATGAAATGCAACTGTAGAAGTAACTTTACAATAGGCATTAGACACATTTGCATCAACAGAAACTGGAACAATGTTGAATTGTCTTCTTTTCCATTGTTACCTTCATATGTATCCAATGTATTAAAAGGTGCACTATGTAGGCCTAACCAGAGGTGGGCAGAGTAGCCAAAAAATGTACTCAAGTAAAAGTAAGTTACTTTAAGATTATAATTACTCAAGTAGAAGTAAAAGTACTCATAAAACTTATTACTCGAGTAAGAGTAAAAAAGTATGCAGTGAAAAGACTACTCAAGTACTCAAGAGTACAAGTAGGCCTACTGAATTACTCCGGATTTATTTTTGAAATATACAGAGCAACACAAACGGTACAGAATAGACACGAACATAATATAAAACAGCAATGTTCAAATAAAGATATGTTAAATAACATCATTTTAAATAAAACAATAAATAAGGTTTTTAAAAATTAAATGAATAACCCTTGAACTCAAACAATAATAAACAAATTATCTTCCAAATTAAATACATCACCCTTCAAATAAAATTATAATAAATTAGGCTTGTCCAAAATTATATTAATTAAAACCAATACACTTATATCACTGTTGCAATTGTTTTGCACATACACATTTTAAAACAAATTCCTACAATATGTCACTGGCCCTGAGAAAATGATCTAGGTTGTGTTTAGCCCCAAAAATATAAAACACAAAATTAAACTTTGTTACACATCAAAACCTGCTGGCACACTCACTTAACGTATGAAACTACAGAGTGGCTGAACAAAGAGACCACTCTCACACAGCCAGACAGGGGCATGCGAAGTGAGTAGGCTACAGGGAGAACAGGACATGTGTCAAAGAAGAACAGTTTCTCTGTAATTGCGAGTGTGTGGGAGTGTGTCACTGTGATTGTGTGAGTGTGTATTTGAGGCCAGGGGTGTGGCTATTGCTCCTCGGAATCAGCGGTTTCTTCCATTTTCTCGACTCACCCAGATAGTCGGTAAAATATGCGTTTAACCTACATGGCGCGGCCACAACATCGGTGCGGAACCGCAGCCTTTAAAAAAGTCCGCGGACATTGTTGAGCCCATGGTTGAGCCCTATGACAACATGACAACACTTGTCATGTGACTGAAGTGGCTGCATTTGATTGGCAAGCTTTTGTAATGTGGTTTTTATTAATGAAATAGTCACGTGATAGAGATGTTGGCTGAAGACGTCCCCGGGGAGAGAAATCATGAGAGAAATGGCTCTCGCATGTAATAAATAAAATATATAAAAAAATAAGGTAACGACCGTCACGTAGCCAAATGGAACGGCGTAAAAGTACCGTTCTTTCTTCAAATATTTACTCAAGTAAAAGTAAAAGTATGTTGCAATAAAACTACTCCTAAAATTACAATTTATTCAAAAAGTTACTCAAGTATTTGTAACGGAGTAAATGTAGCGCGTTACTACCCACCTCTGGGCCTAACTGAGGGTGTGTCAAATAAGTGAAAAACATCTAAGGTATATTCTCATTCCTGAAAAAACAAACTTTCCTCACAGGAAAATGGGATACCTTATAACACTGTTATAAGTTAGAAAGCTGTCTGAAAAGTTTAATTTTTATGAAATTGGTGTTTACAGCAGCAGGGCCCACAGCTTTGTTCTGGTCTTGCATTTGGTTCCAGCTGCTGGAAAAATAACTAGTATTCAATACTAAGAATGATATGTAGGCCTAGAAGTGTTTTTTGTTTTTATGTAAACAGATCCCCCTCCCCTGAGGCTAGTGCACCTTTAAACGTCACTCCAGTCTAACTTTATACTCCAATTATTCACAATAATTAAATGTCAGTTTTATTTTCCAATGAGGAGCAATATAACTTTTACTGCTGATGCAATAGTTGCTTTCTTACTGTACATTTGGCTGTGGGTAATAAGGTAAAGCCTACCAGGTGACTGACAAAAAAGTCCATTCTTTGTCAAATATTTAAAAAATAAAATGCATAACCTTTAAAACACTGTATCTACTGAATGACACGATTAGAGACCTACATTAACGGAAAATGGTTAAACGAAATCTCACTTTAACAGATAATGTAGCACGCCGACCGACCATGCGACCGACGTAGCAACATCAACCCTTGGAAACGGTCAGAGCCCTTGGACAAGTAGCGTAAGTTTAAAAAATAAAACATTTAAGTAACGTTAACGTTAGTACTTAATGCTTAATAGATAACTGGATAGTAATAATACTTTTAAGAAAATGCACCTTACAGGAGAGCTTCGACGAGTTCGGCTGGTAGCATCAGAGTGTAGCCTCCGGTGGGTCAACGCTGTCAAACATAGCGTCGTCTCAAAACTAACACAATGAGCTGATAAACGCAGGCATTCCCAGCCACGGGACCTGCTTGACACAATCTAGATTGGACAGTCAAAGATAATTTCAGTGTGATCACATTTGTAACCCCGCTATGTAGCTGTTGTCAATGAATGGATCGGGCCATCAGCGATAAATAGATGAGGAGGAAAAGCCAATCAAGCCAGAGGTTGTTTCATGCCAACAGAGATGAGTACAGGCACACAGAGCTCCCACTCTGCTCCAAATTCCAGGGATCCAATCCGCCTTTGCGTTACCAGTCCTCTCCATTTCACGTATTTATTCTCTGATTAAATGTAGGCCCACGTTTACGAATACTGAATATTAATATGATCATTCTGTTAGTAAACACAATTAAGCAGATTTGAACGCAAAACTTCACGTTTACAAATGTCCACACTAAATTCGGAAACTATTGTAGGCTACCATTACCAGTCATTTCCCCCACTATACATCGACAAGATAGCATTAGTGGAGGTGCTGGGAAAGTTTTGTATGCGCTTCATTTAGCGGAGAATATCTCAACTGTTATAGACTAATATGACCCCAGTGAACAACGTGGAATGTGTGACAAAATCTCTATCCGGGGCGAAAGTCCTGAAAATGACCACAATAGGTTTGTCTATAACAGTTGAGATAATCTTCGCTAAATGAAGTGCATACAAATCGTATCCAGGACCTCTAGGGTTTATATGTAGGCTACGCATATTGAATGAGATATTGCCTCATTTGCATATTTCATTACATTTTTTAGACAAAGTGTAATATAAAAAGTATTTGTCTTAATATGAAGATTAATCTGGTAAAAAAGTATGAGGATATCTATAAAGAAAAAACAAAGTCCCATTCACCACGTAGTGCAATAGCCTACTAGTGTAACCTGTTGTGGTCATTTTCAGGACTTTCGCCCCGGATAGAGGTTTTGTCACACGTCCCACGTTGTTCACTGGGGTCATATTGGTCTATAACAGTTGAGATATTATCCGCTAAATGAAGCATACAAAACTTTCCCAGCACCTAGACTACATTGTGTTACCTAAAATGTAACCTACAGAAACAACATGCACAGTAATGTTATACAGAAACAATCATTAAGTAATCTTCACAATTTAAGATCTCTGATATGAGGCACGAGCGTTAAAGCTTCCGGTTCACATTCTTTTTGTTTTTCAAAATAAACTCTGATCAGAAGGTAGTGTGATACAGCACCCCCTGCTGGTTTTGTACTGTTTTCCAAAAATATCTAGTTATTCAGTAGGCCCTGTAACCAACCAAGGACATTATGTTGAAAGTCAAGGCCTACTGTATGGTGGTTGACTTTAGCTGCTGCTCAATAGGCTAATGAAATAATAATAATAATAATAATAATAATAATAATAATAATAATAATAATAATAATAATAATAATAATAATAATAATAATAATATTTGGTTCTTAGTTTAGCTATGTGGATGCTCCTATATACTCAGCATGAATGAATGAATGATTTTATTTCATTTATTGATTGATTGGCCATCATTAGCATTGAGTTACAAATAATATAATTAATTCAAATTAATTACAATTTTAGAGCATTGTGTTTCTCTGCCCTTCTTTGTCTAGCAAAAGATTGCCCTGAAAACAGAACCTGAATTTTGGTTTATTCAAACTCTCAATAGCAGCAACAACTAATTAAAAGTAACTTACTTTATTCCAAACGGCATGTAACAATTTAGTACTAACCTGATTCCAAATATAAATTACATTCCTGTAATGAAATGAATGGACATATTATTTGTGTGATTATAAACTCATCTTCACAACATGAAATATGATCCAGCCCTGTAGGGATCACTCGACTTACACTATGTTCTCTCTCTCTCTCTCTCTCTCTCTCTCTCTTTATCTATTTCTTTCTCTTTCTCTCTCTCTGTCTTATTTTGATCCTCCTGTCTTAACTCCTAAGTGTGAAGTGCCGATGTGATGAAGTTACTCTTTCACAACCAGGCTAAAATATCACACCAAGCCCCTCTTTAGTATTTACAAAAACCCTGCCTGAAGCACTTCTGAAATATTTAGCCAAAAAGGTACATAAGATATAGGCCAGTAAAACATCTCATTTGCCAAATATAGAAGAACATCTCAGAATGGCCTGTTCTATATCAGAGCCGCCCTTCTGGGAGTTTTGCACTCTCATATTCACATACAGCTTAGTGCATTATTACCCAGCTATCACCAGGAGTTTCTGAAGGTACTTTCCTTTCGTTCCCTCCTGCAGAACAGCACAGACCCTCCATCAAACTCAGCACTGTGTTTTCTTAGCCGGTCAAAGTGGCCACTCTCGTTCCAAACTCTTCTGCAACAGTGCAGTATAAGCCCCCTGTAATATGAGGAGTTTCTGGAATCTTCATGCAAGAGCTCACTTTGTCATTTACTTAACAAAGAAATGTAACACAATCTAGGATGTTTTTGCATGTGATGCCAGATATGCCAGTTATTCCAGGGTGCCATAAATGACCTTGTATACAGCAGACATTTTGACATGTCAATGTAGAAGAAACACAGGTGTTTCTAAAAACATTTACAATGGCTCTGTTCTATTCAAGTGTCCCACCACAACAAGCCATGACCTGGTGACACTGACCCGGCATGCACGACACAAGCACCTTGAAACTGAGAAGCTGCTAAATAGAATGCGGCCATCGTTCATTTTATGATTTACACCTGTGATTCTTCCTACTGTGTCATGTAAAAATGTCTGGGGCGCCCTTAGCTCAGTTGGTAGGGCGCCCCCCCGCCCCCCGGGCTGGGCCCAGCAGCAGACCCGGGTTCGATTCCTGCCCGCGGTCGTTCTCTTCATGTCACTCCCCTCTCTGCCCCATTTCACCTCTGTCTCTTAAACTATATCAATAAAGCATGAACTATGCCAAAAAATATATTTAAAAAAAAAAATTCGGTAACACTTTATAATAACTATCCATTGTAACTTGTTAATAAATCATTAGTAAACTCTTAATTAATGATTATTAATGATTTGTTAAGTGTTTGTTAGCAGTTTGTTAAGGATTTATAACAATGGTAGATAGTTAATAGCTTAATAATTGAATCAGTTCATCTGGGAGGTAATCCGAGATACCGACGAGGCTGAAATAGGCTATAGACTATACACAGTGCATGGGCAACTGAGGGCAGCCCCATTTTCAAATATTTTTAAATAAACTCAATACACACTGTGCATGCCATGGACTTGAACGTGACGTGATCAGTTAATCTCGGATTACCTCCCAGATGAACTGATTCAATTATTAAGCTATTAACTATCTACCATTGTTATAAATCCTTAACAAACTGCTAACAAACACTTAACAAATCATTAATAATCATTAATTAAGAGTTTACTAATGATCTATTAACGAGTTACAACGGATAGTTATTATAGTGTTACCAAAAATTCTTCCATTTACAACTATTGAAGTGAACACAATTATTAAACACATTTTCATAGCTATATTCAGAAGCAGATATATTGTGTCGACCCACACTCCAAATTTGAACATGTCGTTGTTGTTTAATAATCTTATCAGTTTCAGAGAGGGAACTGCTGGATTGAGAACCTTTAAAAAACAAACTTGTGTAGTACGGATGATGAGCACTATACTGTAACTAAAGCCTTTTCCCTCTGTGTATACCTCTGCTGTAACTCTTTGAATCTCCCACATTATTGACATTAACAACCAATAGAGTTCTGACATGTTTATGCAAACTACACATATTTGTATTTTTGACTTGTCGGCATAGTTAAATCAAATTTCTAGATTTGTAAAGTTAATACCTTTTTTGGTTTATTCGCTCTATTAACTAACTCCCAGGACAAACTTATACGTTTGAATGTGATTTCCTTATTTGACTAATTCAATTTTTTTAATCTGTAAAAAAGAGAAAGCAAATGAAGCAGGGAAGACTGTCGAGCTTCAGAAAAACAGTAATTATACTCTCACATTATTGTGATACCTTATATCAATGATGTAATGTTTAATATTTCAAGTATTACCGTCCTACGATCTTCTCTTGTACAGTATATTGTTGATTGAATTTAAAATAGGCTTGTCAGACAACAGAATACCTCACACGTTGTTGTTATTCACCTATCAAATCTGCCACAATACCATCTGTTTAAACAGAGTAGCCTGGGATTACATGCATGTGCCCTCTGTTCAGAGGCTTATCCTTAAAAACTCAGACCAGTGGCTTACAACAGTCTAGACTCACGTGTCCACATGTTGGAACATTTCAACTTTGGACCTTTTAACTTCAACAGACAATGCAGTCAATAGAATACACACAGTACTCCTTTTTTTCATATCACTTTGCCTTTTTATAAAAAAAAAGAAAACAAAAAAACATTGACGTTGTCTACATCACAGACAAGAATCATCAATATTCTGTTTTAAACAGTTTTTCAATGAACAGAATGAACCCCCATGCCCGTCCCTCCCCTGGAGCAAACTCCTCTATACACAGTATACTTTACATACCTATAGATCCTGTTCAGTCTTTTTGCTTTTACATCATTATCAAAGTAGTAGCAATAGCTCTAAAATGCATACAATGCTCTTTCCATTGTAATTATAACTGCTATCCTGATTGTACATACAGTATCATTTCCCACAGTTAGAGTCTGATGAGCGATTTGTGTGCCTCGTTTTCAACCAAGTTGTTACAAAATAATCTGGAGGAGACAACACGAGTCTCCACATTTCAATCAACCAAAATATTTCTGATGATTCGTAGAGATGAGAAGCATTGTTCACACGGGCCGCTGTGAGTCATGGGAAGGGAAAACCCTGCAGGGAGCCTAACGCCGTTAAAGTAGTTTTGATGGCACAATACATCTAAAATGATATTTACCAAAAATCTTCAACTATTATTTATGCGCTCTTCCTATTTGACGTCAGTAATATCCCTTCTCAGACTCTCCAAAGGGGCTTTACTACCAACTGTTGCGTCTGCTCCGACTTGAGATAATGAGGTACAGTCAGAGAATCGTGGTAATCCCCAATTAGAAAAGTTGCAAAGATGGAATAACAAAGAGATTAGAAGATCACTTCAACAAGAGTAATACAAGTTATAAAAGTGGAACTAGAATGGATTTTGGCAATAAAGTCCTCAGTAGTATTGAGCACCGACTGTTGGCAGTAGTGGGCTGCGCTCAATTAAAATGCTTTTTTCCCCTTCTTTTTTTACTTAATGGGATTAAAAATCAGTGTCTAATAAGTGCCTGACAAATTTGTAAAAATACCGATTTTCTATATGTTTCAGTTTGGTGCCTGAGGTCTGCATAGTCACAGCAGGTCTGTCAGTGTGAGACACAGACACAGTAATTTGCAAAGGAATTATAGGCCAGGTGTTGCGCACATCTGCAACTGAATACTAAAGAAGTGTTTGGAAGACTTTCCAGTTGCTGGTTTTTAACTTCCATCTATGCTTTGAGATAACCCCAACATATGTAACTGAATAATGGCCAGACACCAGTAATCACAGTCAGGCACTTGAGTGTCCCTTCAGATGTGAATGGAGGGCTGGACTGAGCAGAATGAATAAGTGCACCCTTTTTACCTCTAGGACTAAAACACTCAATATTTGTTGTTATGCGTAACAGCGTAGTTAAGCTTATTATTATAATTTTTGCATCTGCAGCAGGGTCAAAATGGTGTTGTTAGTGAGCTCAGCGAGAAAAAACAAAAAATAAAAAAAATGTATCTAAGTGTGGGAAAAGCTACCAGTGTCAGAAATACATCAAGAAAGCCTTCTTCATTTGTAGCCTACCCTGTATACACACAGCCAGAGTCCTGGGCTGAAATGTTTGGCATCACAACACCATTTCCAGGAGACAGTTTTTATATGAACACGTTCTGATTCAATGTACAGCATCACTAATGTCACATCGTGGCCAAACTCTCCAACAGCGGCACTGGATACAGTACGCAACCAGTCATACACTATGAGTCACACTACCTCATGAAAAACACTGCCTTTAAAAAAGCTTGACTCCATTTAAGTTTGAACCACTTATTAATTGTCGGGCTAAAGAATTTTTATTTTTTTTGGTTTTGGTTTGTTTTTGCTTTAAAATCAAATCTATGTCTGATTGTGAGCGTATTCTCCTTTCAAATCATCTTAACAGTAGACCTTTGACAATTATTTTGGGCAAAATGTGATAGTGTGTTACAAAGTAATGAGTGTGTGCAGTAATGGCCCTGTCTTATAGTTGTGTCCCATGTTTTAGCACAGAGAGGGGAAAAAAGATATCGGCGGGTGAGAGAAAAAGCAGCACTATTCAAACCTTCTAGGAACTGGATCCACGTCCAGATAATCCAGATAATAAGATCAATACACAAGTATTTTAATACCGTTTTGGCCCAGATAAGAATCCAGTCACCAGTACTGACTGCTCTGAGGAGCTACGATCACCTCTTTTCATGTTAATTCCGGGGTTCAAAGTATGCTGCAAAATTGCAAGAAAATTAGTGCACATTATTTACTTTGCACTGATTAAGATCCTGTTTCCTTATTGTATGTACAAGACTGTGTTCTTCTCCGTGGTGAAACCATAGACTGTATATGGTTAAAACAGGAAAAGTTCAAACACAGGAAGTCGTTTAAAATAGGATTTGACATTAAAATCTATACAAACGTAGAATCCTCATGTACAAGATGTATAAGTCATTAAAAAAGTCTTTATCTGTTCCATCTGCAACAGGCCCTCAGCTCTGACTCTGAACAAATGGCTGGTTGAGAGTAAAGAAACAGTAAGAAGATTTACTGTATAGGGCCTGAAGTGGATACGTCCCAGGGTGTGAGAGAAATAGACAGAGATTATCTTTTTTTCCCTTTCTGTCTTTCTTTTCTTTCTTTGTTTTGTTTGTGTTTCTTTTTCATTTTTTTTCTTATTGATTTGTTTTGTGTTTTTGGCCAACCTCAGCTTGACAGAGCCAAAACAAAAGAGCGAGGGAGTGCTTACATTGTGGCTGAAGTGTTATCATATCAAAAATTAGATTTCTTAATCATGTTTCTATTAAACAGAGTAAGGCAATTTGATTATGGCTGATTGATAGCAATATAAGTTTCCAGTCTGTCTTCTGTAAAGTTCAACATATTCACAATTTAGACTCAGGAGAGAAACAACACCTTCTTTTTTTCTTATTTTCACAACCCATTTTAAGATTACCTGTGTAAAAACAGCTACAATCAAAAATGAGGCACTTTATAAAAGAGTATATAGATATCTAGGCTATATAGAATGAATCATTATGTATACTGTATATTTCATATACCATTGTAATGTGTCACTTTATATTAGAATAGTGTTAACTGAAAACAAACTTCAGTAAGTTCTATAGTTTCTGTTGTTCTTCTTGTTTACTGTAGAATACTATCGTATAATTACAGTTAGAATAGAAAAGCTCAGTTGCCAAAAACATATTTACACTTTGATTCTTTCCAAATAGCTTGTGCCCCATGTTGGTTCAAAATGCATTAATATGATATTATATATATATTTATAAAATTAAAATTGTAAAATTCAGCTTCCCTCTCTAACAAGTCTGTTAGTAGGTCCCCTCAGTACATCTCAGTGAGGACATTTGACGTACACACATGTACAATCTAATTATTATCCTTACTGCCTGTTAATAATTGATTAAGCTGTTTACATACACAGCAGAACAATGTTATGTTAATGTAGCCATTTATATGCAATGTTGCAAACCGTGTTTATTTAATACGTAAATGCATTGTTGTGTACTGTATAGGCTCCTGCTTTTCTACAGGATCTAAGTGAAGTCCATTAGTTATCTAAATCTTTTCCTGTGGCACTTCAACTGCAGCTTAAAAACAACATACTGAATGAGTCCAATGAAATGGATTTTTGTATGTTTGTTAGCTGCAGATACTGATGGTTTGAATTAAATGTGGTTTCTTGTATATCAGTCAAGTGCGAAAGTTTGTGAACCCCTTGAACATTTTGGAATTTTATTTATTTTTACCATTATTAATTCATTTTTATCAATACCAGTATTTTTTATATGAAATAACAGATGTTTGTTTATCAATTCAACATTTTTCTTTCCCAGAAATAAATTGTTAAAACAGATAAAACAAATTATTTGACAACTGTTGTATGATCAAAAGTTTGTGAACCCTAAACTGCATTGCTTAAATGGAGCAGGTAAACACAATCAGATGGGCCAAATTGAGTCATGAAATGGACCAATGTAGTGAGAGATCTTTAGGGAAGAAATTGGGCGGCACTAGATACAACAGAGATAAAACCAGGTCAGTTTAGGCTCACCAAAGTGAACCCATACTGGTCAGACATGCTAAAAGGGAAACAAATCTCTGAGGATCTCAGGAATAGAGTTGTGATGCTGCACATTTGTCTGGGGACAGCTATAAATTATTTTAAAAAAAGTTTGAGCTCCATCGGTCCACCGTGAGGCAAATCATCTGCAAATGGAGAGCTTTAAGAGTGACTGAACATCTGCCTAGAAGTGGACTTCCTTCAAAAATATCCACAAGCGTCACAAGATAAGTGATTTTTCAGTTAAAAGCCAACCCAAACATTACATCTAGTGATTTGCAGACCTCTCTTGCAGCATCTGGGACAGATGTGCATGGTTCCACAATAAGAAGAAAACTCAGTCAAAATGGCTTTCATGGGAGGGTTGCTAAAGAAGCCTCTGCTCTCAAAAAAGAACAAAACTGCTTGTCACAACTTTGCCTGAGAGCACTTTGAGATACCTGAAGTCTTATTCTGTGGACAGATTAGTCCAAAATTGAACTGTTTGGTCATAACCAAAACTGCCATGTTTGGGAAAAAATGCAATTCTGCCTACCACCTAGAGAACCTTCTCCCAAGTGAATAATGGTGGTTTCAAATTGTCTGCAAATCTCCAGATGTAATGTTTGGGTTGGCTTTTACCTGAAAAATCACTTTTCTTGTGGCGCTTGAGGATATTTTTGAAGGAAGTCCACTTCTAGGCAGATGTTAAGTCACTCTTAAAGCTCTCCATTTGTAGATGATTTGCCTCACGGTGGACCGATTGAGCTCAAATTTTTTTTTTATGAATTTATAACTGTCCCCAGACAAATGTGCAACATCAAAACTCTATTCCTGAGATCCTCTGAGATTTGTTTCCCTTTTAGCATGTCTGACCTGTATGGGTTCACTTTGGTGAGCCTAAACTGACCTGGTTTTATCTCTGTTTTATCTAGTGCCACCCAATTTCTTTCCTAAAGATCTCTCATTACATTGGTCTATTTCATCAACCAATTTGGCCCACCTGATTGTGTCAACCTGCTCGATTTAAGCAATGCAGCTCAGGGTTCACAAACTTTTGCACATACAACATTCGTCAAATAATTTGTTTTATCTGTTTTAACAATTGATTTCTGGAAAAGAAAAATGTTGAATTCATAAACAAACATCTGTTATTTCATATAAAAAATACTGGTATTGATAAAAATGAATTAATAATGGTAAAAATAAATAAAATTCCAAAATGTTCAAGGGGTTCACAAACTTTCGCACTTGACTGTATATGGCAGTTCTCAAATCTTGAACACTACACTACCACTGAGAGCCGTTGACTACTTTCATACTTGCAGCATTTCAGAGTCAGACACAAAACATGAAGGGACATGTTTAGTTTATGCATAATCAAAGCTGGGGCTGTATAAACATGTGTTCTGTGTGAGTACACATTCGAGCTTAAGGGGTTGAAACTGAATTCTGTGTAGGAAAACACAGAAATAAACAATGACCATTTCCCAAAGGATAAAATAAGTCCATTGTTCTCATCATTAAAACTACAACCTACAGATCACCTCTGTGTAGTGATTTCAACTGCAATGTGAAAATGAAGTTCTAATCTTATATCCAATTTAATGAAGCTAACTCTCCTGTGGATTTCACAGGAATCATAATGCATAACAATTTACGGTAACATGATTTTCTTATTGAGTGATACTGAAATTTTAAAATAATGGGTATAATTTAATTTGTATAACATCATTTCATTGTCAATTTCAGAAGATGTACTTTATAACACCTCAATAATTAAGTGCATTTTGAAGCCCTACAGTAGCACAAGATAATTGGTTAAGAAGTATAAAGGCTTTTTTCGGCAGCTGTATATTAAGAAATCAAATGTTTACAGTGACAGCGCGTATGAGTGTGTGAAACCTCTGCCAAGCTGTATTTCCTTGATATTTTGACTCAGAATGACACCTGATGATCACTTAACCTTGAGGATTCTATGGGATCCAATAAATAAAAGTGTCAGCTGAGATGGTGTCAGCTCCACTCTTTAAGCCTTGATTTACGAGAGTTCGAAAAATTGCGTTTTAAATGAAGATAAATAGACACGCATTATTTTATGATTCCCTGAACGCCTTGGTAATTTACTAATGAATTTAGCCAAATGATTTTTGAATGTCCTCTGATCAGGTGGATCAAGCTAAACGAAGACAGGGTGCGACAGAGCCACCACGATCAACATAATAGCCACCAGTCTCGTATTAAATTGTCATACTTCATCTATATTATGTTAAATGATGATCAAATGTCATTTTCATTCAAAACAAGGCAAAAAATTAAATATTTTCCTTACCCTGTATCTCTGTGTGTGTGTGTGTGTGTGTGTGTGTGTGTGTGTGTGTGTGTGTGTGTGTGTGTGTGTGTGTGTGTGTGTGTGTGTGTGTTTGGCACACATTTGGTTGACAGAAAATAGTAGACAGGATGGGGATGACTTTTCCAGGGGTTTTTCAGACTGCAGTGTATAGTTCTGTTTTGGCAACAGATCGGACCGCCGTCCAGACAGAGATCAACAATCTGGAAGAAAAGGAAAAGGAAAAAAGCTGTCATGAGTTTAAATCCTAAATTTTCATAGTATGCTTTTCTTTAAGACGTTTGATTTTTTTGATTTTTTTTAGGTTTACATAATTCATATTCAATCCAACTGTTGATCCCCCATATGTACATAATGTTACAGAAGGTGAGTGATTTAGACCAAGTGATATACTGTATCCTCCAAAGCATATTGCTTTTATTGAATCTAGAGCTTCTGCTGGCTGCTTGGGTAAATATCACATGATGCATCATATCTTTCTTAAAGGATTTTCTGATTGGACTTCCATACCTATTACACACTGTTGCAGATGTCAATATTATGTGTCTTGTCTTTGCAACAGACTTATCAGTTCCTGGAATTTTTAACCGTTTGTTCCTTTTTCAATGAGCCACATAAAGAACACAAAGAGCTCTCTGCTACTGAGACTATTACTCTCTCTCTCTCTACAGAAGAGAAGAATTACATCATAAAGTTGTTATATTTTACAATGAATACAGGTTGCACACGTGAAGGGAAGCTCAGACAAATGTGCGGTTAAATCAACCTGGGGTTTGAGAAGGTCTGAGTCAATTGATCCATCCACTTTCTGGGTCAAATGATGTCTGAGCACATTCATCCCAGTGATCTTTGCACTTTTGAGATCCAAGGTTATATACACTGCAGTGCAGCCCCATCCTCCCTATATCCAGGCTTCATATATGGAGCTCCATTATTAGAATATGGCAGCAGTTAATGACAGCAGAATAAACACTCTTTGTGGCTCACATTCAATCATTAACCGCAGTGTGAAAGATTACGTTAAAAAAGTAATTTACAGAAGATTGCGGGGCCTTCTTTCCCTTGCTATGCATGTTAAATGCATATATAAACGCTCTTCAATTAAAATAATTAGGCAATCATTATGATTGTACATGTACAGGTATAGAGGTTGAATAGCATTAGATGAATCAATCATGCAAATGCTGTCCCTGCTCCGAATTCAAAAGGTGCACAAGTTGTTTGTTACATTTAGTCCTCTGATTAGAACTTTTAACTGTTTACTTACATTCTCACATACTGCTTTGTGCAAACAACATGGATTATGCATTTCATAGTGCATACATACATCAAAAATGTATGTCAGCCTTTAACCATTAAATATTTTTGCAACGAATCGGTGGAATGTGAGGGAAATCTCGAGGCAGCCAATAGCACACCCACACATGAACATTTAAACAACTGGCTCCTGTTCTGTCCCCTCTACCTCCATATATGTGAAATGGCTCATTACCAGCAGACAAATCAATTGGCTCTGCTCTCTGAACACCCACTTCTGATAATAAGAGACTCTACAGACAGCCTACAGCCTGGAACCACGGTGCTAACCTCCAGCTTGATGCAAAGGTTAAAGAAAAGGATGAAAAGGGGAAGGAGAATGAGTGACTAAGACCCAGACAGAGTTTTGTCAGTGGATTATGCACATCCTTGTTTATCTAGAGTCTTAGTGCACATCACATAAAAAAGCATACATCCAGCTAGACCAATATCATCAGGAATAATGAAGTTTTCCCAGTCACCCATTTTTAAATAAATCTTTAATTTTCACTTGTTTTTACTGTTAGGGCTACAACTAACAATAGTTATTCTTATATATTCAAAAGCGTATTATCTTATTGATTCAGCTATTGATTGTTTGATCTATTAATGAAGGTTTCACTGTCCAGTGCAACATTATGCATGTCATAAATGGGGATTTTTAAGAATACCTTTTCTGAGCACAAAAAGTCCCTAATCCAGATCTCAGATGTGAAGAAAATGTTCTTTACCCACTCAGTGTTCAACAGACAATTTAAGAGGGAATGGGTCCGCAGTCCCTGTAGGGCTTACCTTGACCGTCCTTTCTAATGTTCTGGTGTGTTCTCAGTTCTTCTGACTTATAGAAATCAATACTGGCATAAGTGTTGAGGCTGGAGCCAACAGTGCTGCTGCCCATAGCGCTCCCTTCAACGTTGTAGGCGGCAGACGCACACTCCACTCCGGTTTGAGGACTCTCCTTAACGGCCAAGTCAAGGTCAATATAGTTAAGGCCTTGTCCAGCAGATTGTAGTGGAGGTGTGGCAGGTAAACTAGCTGCCTGCCTGTTCTCCCACGGTAAGCAATCCAAAGAGTGCAGATGGCCCGCTGCCTGACTGCCCTCCTGGAAGAGATAGGTGGAAGAGGGTGGTGGGTGGCGCGGTAGAGAGGGTGGTGAGCCGAAAGTCTCTGAATGGTGGCTCTGCCGTCTCTGAGGGTCCCCTCGGACCAATCGGCTGCCTTGCTCTGGAGACTGGAAGGACTTGACAGGAGAAAAGCTCAAGCCTGTCTCCTGGCTGGCAGGTCTTGCTGAAATGCCGGGATCAGAACCTTTGCGTCGGTCCATAAATGGAGTTGTAGGGGCTGTTGACATTGCCGACAACTTGACTTTTGTCCTGTACCCGGCATTGCCCTCAGCAGCCAAAGGAGAGGACGTGCTAGTGTGTTCATGTCGGGCCTTTGGGGTAACGGCTGGCAGGTTGGCCTGTGAAGTGTTGAATGTGGATCTAACAGGAGTCAGGGGAGTTGGGGACTTCCCTAAGTCCATGCTGACATATTCGGCAGAGGTGGACAACGGAGCGGAGAAGCTGCGTGGAAGGACAGCCGGATTGTCGTGGCAGAGGAGTGGTTGGTTCACGGGCCGGAGGGTCCTGTGGTTCACAGGCCGTCCGTGTTTTGACCCCGTGCACTGTCCTCCGTCGAACTTATTGTCCTCCTTGTACACAATACTGACATACTCGCCAGTGTTTTGAGATACTGGCTGCAGGTTCTCCTTAACCCTGGGCAGGGTGTTTGCTTTAGTAATATCTGAAGACATGCTGAAGGGACGACCCCGCCTTTGCTGCTTTGGGCTCTTATTACTTGACCCACGTTTTTGATGGGGATGGCCATCTTTCGTGCACGCTCCCCCACTCTTGTGCTCTGCTCCAGTTCTTAGAACACTCAACCCTCGGCCTGCCGATAGGGACTTGTCTTCAAGGCTCTCGCTGCTGGCCGAGCTGGAGGAGAAGGAGGAGGAAGACATGGAGAGCTGACAGCCGCCCGCAGAGCCCACTGCCATCTTGTTCCTCTTGCTGTATCCCAATCCCCCTGCCCTTCCAGCACCATCATGCCCGCTGTTGTCCTTTTTGCCTTCCCCGTTATTCAAGTCTTCTTCAAAACGCGTATAAAGAGTGTGTTGATAGGCCCGCGGCAGGGAGAAGTAGGAATTGAACATCTTGGGTTGCAGTTGGTGCTGCTCAGGGTGGGAGGGCGGTGTGCTGCAGGCGGAGCGGCTGCAGACGGGCGAGATGTTCATGTAGTCGCTAACGCCTCTGCTCTCCATCCCTCCTCCTCTGCCATCCCACATGCCAAGTCCATGCAAGTCTGTGGAGCTACTGCTGTTTGGAGACATGACCATGTAGCCCTCTGAACTGGGCTGGTGGATGTGCTGAGGGGGGGACACGCTGTTGTTGGGGGTCATGGCCATATACTCGTCGTCCGCCCCAGGTTTAGCGCTGGCTTCGGACATACCTATCGATAGAGAGAGCGAGGCGGGAGGAGACGTCACTCCTCCAGGCAACATTGACATATAGCCACTATCTAGCCCTGCTCCTGAATCCATGCCTCCCCTGCTTTTATCTGCCCTCTTCCTATGTTCATCCCCACCCGCCAGAGCCCCCGGGTCATGGTGCGAACCAGCTCTCTCTATGTTAGAACTCCGCGACATGATGGCATATTCTTCATCATCCTCATCGTCTTCATCTTTCCTATGCGGGGCGAGTCGCTCGTGGGCAGCTAAAGGCAGGGAAGCCCTCTTACTAAGTAGTCTGCGTTCTGCCTCGGATTCTCGGCTGGACGCGCGTCTCAGGATCCGCCTGCCTTTCGAGCGATGGTGTGATCCCAGGAGCCCCTCTCGCTGTCCCATCACTATATAGCTGGAAGAACCTTCTCCATGTACGTAATGTCCAGACAGACTGGGCACCAGCAGAGAGTGTTCCCCAGGACTGGAGCCGTATTCATCCGAGGAGCCGTAGTCGCTGGGTGAACCCGACACAGAGACCCTCTGAGTGACGCGCGGGTAGGAGCAGACCGCCATGCCTCCCACCGCCGCCCCCACCAGACCACACTCTGAGCCATGGCCAGAGCTGGAGGACAGACTGGGCGCAGGAGAGGGGGCGGGGTTAGGCGTGTAACGTGCCAGGCTGAGGGTGATCTTAGCAGGAGTCGGGGCCCTGGTGGGCTTGGGCCTCAGCGTGGGCGTGGTTGAGCAGGATCCGTTAAGACTGGGGCTAGAGCTGGCCCATGTCCCTTTGGCACTGGCCCCGCTCTCCTCAGACCGGGCCCCGATGCTGGCGGTTCTCGCCCTGGGGAACCCGTGGCGTGACGTGGGCGAGGTGCTGGTGCTGCTGCCCCCTGTGCCGGGGGTCTCGGTGCGGGCTCGTCTGGAGAAGCCCACCTGGCTGGGCGGAAGGTTTGGATGGTGACGCCGGCTGGGGACGCTGATGGGGTTGGATGCGGTGCCGCCACCACATGACGTTCCCACAGACTGAGATTTACTGCGTTGACGGAACTCCTCGCTCAGCGCCTTCATGGCCTCTAGCAAAGTCTCGTGCATGTGCTGAGCCACCACAGAGTCGTCAACCTGCATCCAGAACTCCCCAGGGCCGGTGATGGCCGAGCGACCCACCTCGATGAAGAAGAAGTTCTCCGAATGGCCACACCTGCGGACATTCATGAGCTGCAACACCACGGCCGCCACGTCAGAGTTGAGTTTGACAAAGTTGACTGTTTTGTCTGTTAGGCACAGCCGGTAGATGCCCACTAAGTTCCTGGCATGTCCAAGACCTTTAGGCCAAACTTTGACCTGCCATACTTCCTTGAAGGTTGGAACAGGAGACGGAGAGCTACACTCTCCACTACTGCCATAGTCTTCGGGAGTTTTACCTAGGAAAACAACAGAGAATAAATAATAATAATAATAATAATAATAATAATAATAATAATAATAATAATAATAATAATAATAATAATAATAATAATAATAATAAACAGTATAATACAAATTATAATACAATTATAATAAAAATTATAATAATAAGGCATTTAATGATTAAACATATCTATACAGGAAATAATTCTGGAAATACACAACAAATAACCTGTTGATATAGTTGCTACTGATCAAAGATAAAAATGCAAACCAGTGTAACTAATAAGCAATATTTCGTTTATAATTACTAAACTGCTACATGCAATAATCAATACTGGGACTGCCAAGCAACTGTGCTGCAGCTCATTCATCACAATATCTTAAACGCAACAGCTCTACAATTAATTAAGTCTTAGGATGTATGGAGTACATCCAGCCTGCTAAACAGTGGCATGCTCGACTGTGCAATAAAGCATCATTGCTCAGTTTGCCAATCACGTGACAAATTACAGTATCATAATTGTGTTTTTTCTTGCCACGCACACAGTCACGATTATCTTTCGCAGAACTGACAACTGAAGGCTTGTGCTTTGCTCCCATCCTTGACAATTTTTTTAATTTATTATGGATCCCTACATACATCATTATAACCTATGTCAATATGTATTATTTTTTAATTTACATATGTGTGCATATTATGAACAGGTGCACACTAATGTTAGAGTAAGAATGGCGTTTAATTGTGTCTCCGAGAAAAAAAAATTCTCAACAAAATGGGGGTCTGTAGCCTACTCAAATGTGAATCTATTTAGGGTTCCGCAACAGTAGTCTTCAACATTCAAGCTGGGCATGCCCATCAACCTATACTAACTGAATTGTAACGCAGAGGAAATAAAGGGGGGGTGGTGGTATTCAGCTCCAGCGTTGAAGGAAAGCAACGTCAACACGAGGATAACCAACAGCAACCTATAATTCCAGTGAGAGCGCACTGACGCTGCCATCTCCTCTCTACCAGCACAGCGCCGCGTAGCAGTAAATGTAGGTTAGGCGAACGGCAGTCAGAGCAGTGCAGAAAAACAAAAACACAGGCTCCAGCGGAGAGCACCGCGATAGGCTACCACTATATGATGCATCCGTTGGATGGTTGCTATATGCCCACTGCGCCATGCAAAAACACACAGTCGTGTGAAACGGGCTACGTTTTGCTCCTACAAATCTCATATCTAGATGCTGTTGCTGTTTGGTGCATCAAATGACATTTTGCTGACATAAAATTATCCGCAGGTTATCGGCTAAGTAATAAAACCAGCGCTTATTGAGATTGTGCAGCACAAACACATGCCGCCCATAGCGTGTCGGTCCACCCCGTTCACTCGTATCCACCTGCCTCCTTGGTTAAAAAACCCCACCGTCCAAATAGCATTGATTATAGCCTACCCCCGTTTTTAAATATGTTTTATGAAATAGGTAGATTAGAACTGCAGCTAAAAATAGTAGGTAATAATCAAGCCAGATATGCAATGAGCAATAATCAGGAATGGCCAAGCCAAATAGTGTATGGAGAACAAACAGCCCTACGGCAGGAAAGGCCTGATGCAGAAACAGACAGTAGGAAGCACACTTTTCACGCCTTACAGTTGCACTGGAGGTCCAGCATCGCTTGGTACCACTCGTTCTGGATCTCCTCGCTGTCTGCAGCGATGGAGAAGCTCTCGCTGCGGGTGTATAGGACTATCATGTGCTTGTTCTTGGAATCTGCCCGCTTGTTGATGTTAAAGCAAGTCTCAAGGTTCAGGACTTTCTTGGGCACAGGTGATTTACTGCGGAATTTCTTCTCGTTCTCGTAATACTCAAGTCGAGCCGGACCATGCTCCGAGTCCGCCCTCAGCACGAAGAACCGCCGGTGCATTGATTTATGCTTGCGGAGATAGCCGCTTTTCTGAACATCTTCATAGTTCTGCAGCTCGCATGCTTGGTTCTCCATGGCCAAGGCAGGGCGATGAATATTATAAGCAAATAAATCTCAGGAAATAAACCCAGACGTCCATGTGTACTTCTCCCTAATCCATTGCGACTACATCCCTCGTCCTGCCCGTGTCCACATTTGAGTGTCCAGCATGTGTGTGAGGAGGGCTCACGATGGGTAAATCAGCCAAAGCATGTTTTGGATGTGGGATCATAGAGAGGCCACTGTGAATCCAGCCGCTCTGCAGGAGGATCCGCGCACCGCACCGAGCGAGCGTGCACAGCGCCCGCCGCCGCTCGCCCTGCAGCCCAGCCCAGTACTGCCCGATCAGGTCCAACCACGGTGCAGTTCAGCTGCTTAGTCTCCTCCACCTGTCTGAGGTTGCCCACAGTCAGTCTATCCCCACCACTATCAAGTCAGGTGGAGTGAAACCCAACTTCCGGCACGAGTTTCCAAAATAAAAGCAATAGGGATTGAATCGAGCAATGTAATGTAATGTAATGTGCTTTATTTATACAGCCCTTTACAACAGTCCTTTCGGTGTACCAAAGTGCTTTACAAGAGAGAATAAATAAAAACAATTTAAAAAACAAAAATTAAAAATACATCAAAATCAAATAAGATAAAATACAACAAGATAAAATCAAATAAGATAAAATCAAATAAGATAAAATCAAATAAGATCAAGCAAGGCCTACTACTCATCTGCTTATCCATTCATTCCGGCATTTTCATCAAATATTTCTAAGGGAAAGACAGATGTCACTAGTTCAAGCAAAATATAGCCGATAAGATACCACCAGCCTATTATGCTAATTTTCAGGTTCAAAACGGTGATTTGGGTTTATTAGAAACTGTTTCCTAAAAAAACATTCTCACAGTACCATTGCCAAATCTCCTCTCCTCTGTCTTAAACGCTCCATTTTAGCTAAGCCCTGCCTTCCAAAAAGCCTAGTCTGCTTTGATTGGCCAGGTCCCCATGTGGGAGCACAGGCACTTCCTGTCTGCTCTTTAAGGCAGACTGTCAGATTGTAGCAATATCCCAATCCAGAGTCTACGCGGTCTATGAAGGCCATAGCCTGTGAAGGCCGATTCGAAGGCCGAACAAGCGTTGTTAAACGAGACGGTCTCCGCAGGTCTCCGTTTATGAGCATTTCCGGTTTGCGTAACAAGCCGTTACCTTGTGTGATGACTCGCCGCTCCTGTGCTACCTAGCAACCCTGATTGCTGCCAACGGAAACAGCCTCGTCAACGGAGGAAAAAAGAAAAAGAAGTTGCCTACCAGACGGAAATAAAAAAAATACAAGAAAAAAAGAAAGGAAGATAAAAGTTAAGAAGATGGGGCAACACGTTGCTGTTTTGTTATTTTTATTGTTATTGTATGCCATCTCTGAAAAAAACGCAATGAATCTTGGGATATGTTGGGCCGCGAAGGATCCATCTGTTGCAGCCTTCAAAACCATGAAACGAAGGCTGCATTTCTCGGCTGCATATGAAGGAGCCTTGCAAATGGAACAAGCCTTTGCGCGTCGCTATGACGCAATCGGTCTTTAAATGCAGCCTTCGTAGACCGCAACCCCTGAATTGAGATTCACCGTCAGGTTGCATTCCGAATCGCATACTTTCTACTATATAGTATGTAGAAAAAAGATTTAGGATGTCCCGATTCTTGTGGCCAGATTTAGGATGGTTAGAAGTACCCGGATGTCCTACTTCATGCGGCCAAGATTGTTAGTGTTGAAAACTGCATCCAATCTGGGCGATTCTGACCCACAATCCAGTGCGCACGTGAAGTGACGTCACATCGACGAAGCCTCCATATGAAAACAAACGGGGATGTGATGGATATAAAAGCAAGAGGCAAGATCAAGGCGCAATGTTATGATGAAATAAGAGAGTAAAAGTATATCCCATTAGTATGCCTACTGCATCCTAACTAGATTATTTTTATCGTCGGATGTAGTATGTAGAATAGAAAAAAGAAAGAGTATGCGATTCGGAACGCAACCTACGTTTCATGGTGGTGTGCCTATCACAGCCCGTTTTACACAGAGATTGCGGCATATTGACGGAACGAAAGAGCGGCAATTTGCCGGCTCTGCTTGGTTAGGTGTTATTTACACGGAACCAAGCAACGGCGGCCTGCTGGCGCATCAGTAGCCCCTTTTACACAGCGTTCCGTGCTTGTAAGCAGCGTCAGGTGTGACGTAAACATTTAGCGCCGCGCCGGTCAGCTGCTTTACAACAACAACACTGGCCGGTGAATTGAGAGCAGGAGTGCTGGGGCCTGCACTAAGAGGGCCGTATTTTACTGTCTCCGTGATGTGCCGGGATGAGTCCAACATCTCTGGGACTGTTAACCAAACTGACAAAATCATCGGCTCACTGCGTCAACTGTCTGTCTGTGTGTGTGTGTGTGTGTGTGTGTGACAGGTTGGCTGTAAGCGAGTCTCTTTGTGGGCAGTGCTCTGCCATTCAGACATACACATACACACAGTGTGTGAAGTCACGTTACTGTAGACAGAAATATAGTGTGGATATACGCTCAGATTTAGGATAATAATAGTGGCGGCGATCCGGTCGCAGCCTAGCTTAGCCTAGCCTAGCTTTCCTACGTCATTGTACAACTTCCCCCGGGCAGAAATAGACTCATAAACTCTGCAAAATGAAGCGTGGGGGTTTGGATTGAGCAGCGGACCTTATGATCAGCTAGATTATACGCCGTTCCTTTTATTTGGTGATTTTTACTGGACATCAGGCCGCCGTGGTTAAACACACACCTTCAACTGCTAACATGGTCGCATGTTTAGAATGTAGGCTATGGAACGTCAAACGCCCCCCTGTTCCGCATCAACAAGCTGGCCGCATTTATACAGAGAGGCGGAACTGATTGTGTCGGCAATCTTACTACCCCCCGAGGTAGTACAATTCCCGGAACAATCTCTCGCACCTTTCTTCCCCCGTTCCGCAACGGTCGCATTTATACAGCAGGGCGGAGGGCCGAAATTCCGGCATATTCCCGGCTTTCACTGGCTGTGTAAAAGGGGCTACAGTTGGAGATGGTGCTGGATTAGCTAATAAGGGGGGTGTGGCTTCAAGAGCAGACTTTTGAGGGTTTTTGAACACAGGTTTTCAGAAAGGTGGAGTAAAAGCGAGAGGGGTGTTTTTACTCATACTTTGGGAGCCTGTAGTTGGGGACCCATATGTTGAAAAAGCATGAAACATGAAGCATGAATAGGTGACCTTTGTGGCTGAGTCCTTGCCGCCGCGGCCCAGGTTCGACTCCGACTCAGATTGTTTGCTGCATGTTATCCTCCCATCCTTACCTATTTTCTTTTCTTCACTGATCATCTAAAAGTGAAAACTCCCAAAAATATCTTAACAAAAAAACTACTAGGCCTACCTCATGTAGCTCCTCTTACTGTGCAAGAGCAACAGGTCGACTTTGTAGCCCCTACAAATGGGTTAGCGTTAGCTACTATCTCTGTTGTAGTAAGTAAACGTCAGCAATAATATAAAAATGTTAATTTAGCCTCCAACATTAACTGCAGCATTTAGTTGGGAGGACACATCTCATCATCTCTTTTGTCATAGCTTTGTCTTGTAAGAACAGTGAACTGATCCTTTGGAATGAAACCTATTCAAATAACACTAATAGTGTGTTATTATCAGCCAAAGCTTCAATAAGGCCGTGTTTCAATAAATTGATAATTTCACTAATGTTTTTTTTCTCAAATTGCCCGATGTGCTTTTATTGTGAAAGCCATGCTGCCGTGTTTCCGGTATCCCCCTGGCTTTCTCTGGCGGACTTGACGCAGCTTCTGCTAGGCAGGCACTGGCTTGGAGGTGCCAGTCAAATGCCAGTGGGGCTTCAGGACTGATGGGGTGCGCAGGGGAACACAGTGTTCATACGAGGAAGACTCAGTTTAAGATCCTGTGGATGATCACATCGTTTATGTAGGCTAGTGTTATTTACCATTTATTCAGGATTTTTTTTTGTCTCTGCACTGACGCAGACATGAGGAAAATAACTGCAGAATATATGCTCTCTGAGAGGTCAAGGCTTATGCAGCTATAGCCTTTATATATTTTTGGGGTAGTGACGTTGAATGTCATGCAGCCTTTTCTTGCATATATTTTGCAGGGGGAAACAGGCCCGGTTCTAGACAGTTAGATTAGGGTGGGCCTGCAGAAATTTTAGGTGGGCACACTGGGCAGAGAGACCAAAGATGCGAGCGCGCGCAGAGCGCGCAAGCCGAATTTTTTTGCCCTGGTAAGATCTCTGCGTCTGCTTTTTGGCACATTTACTGTGAATTGTGTAGAACACAATATGCAAATAAACTTTGAGTGTTGCTGTGTGGGAGATTTGATTATTGCATGTTTTTTTTCCCCAAATGTTTATGAATAACATATAATATACATTATATACAACATTTTTTTTAACCTTTTTAAAGTGAAATGCATGAATCTGGTGCACTTTGAGAGGAAAATTAAGTGGCTAAATCTGAGGAATTTTGTGTGAACAAATAATTTGTAGACAGTGGGTCAGATGAATTAGAAGTTATTGAAGAAAGACATGGATTTTTCATAGAAATATAAATTTTAAATAAAATATCATGCAGGGTCCTCTGGGATGGGCTTAGTGCTCTTTTTCTTTTACGGGACATATTTTTCTGTAATATAATGAATTCATTTAAATGCAGTGAGAGGAACGAAGCAGAAAAACTCTGTTGTCCAGTTATCTTTTTTTCCACAGACGAGGCTGAAATAGGCTATAGACTATACACAGTGCATGGGCAACTGAGGGCAGCCCCATTTTCAAATATGTTTAAATAAACTCAATACACACTGTGCATGGTAATGGTAAATGGACTTGTATAGCGCTATATCTCCGTTTATCACAGACCCAAAGCGCTTTACATTGTTTTTGTCCACATTCACCCAGTCACACACACATTCATACACCGATAGCAGCAGCTACCACGCAGGGTAGGCTTAGCACTAGGGTGCTAAGCTAACTAAGCTAACTATCGGGAGCAATTCGGGGTTCAGTGTCTTGCCCAGGGACACTTCGACATGTGGCGGGGAGACGGGGGATTGAACCTCCGACCCTGCACACCAGAGGCAAACTCCCTACCCACTTCGCCACTGCCGCCCCAAGTGCATGCCATGGACTTGAACGTGACTTGATCAGTTAACCTCGGATTACCTCCCAGATGAACTGATTCAATTATTAAGCTATTAACTATCTACCAAAACATTGTATTCCTTTTATTGTATGATAATTTACATTTACATAATATGATGTTGATATCAAACACACAAACTAAAAAAATAAATAAATTTAAAAAAAAAATTGGGTGGGGGCCCCCTGGCAGTCGGGACCCTAAGCAACCGCTCATTTCGCTTATGCCTCGGGCCGGCTCTGCTGACCAGTGACCACTATAAGCGGGTGGGTAACTTGGAGGCAGGCTGTCCTGCCCACCCAATAATACAATTAGAAGCAATGCATGGTAATGGTAAATTCTTTAGTATTAATTAATTGTCTGAATTTTATTTGACATTTTCTTGGACAGCGAATGAACAGGTCCGTCCGATAGTGGGTCTGGACTTCCACCAAAAAATAGAATAAAAATAAAATAAAATAATTGGGCCCACCCTGACCTCTGGCTGCCGCCGGCCCTGGGGGGAAAACAACGTGTGTAGCCCAGTTAAATATAGGCCTACACAACAAGACACAGTGGGCAGGCATATAATGATAGCTCCCTATGGAGTCACAATTAGAGAGATAGAAATCTAACATTAATTTGTGTTAGCTAGTTTAATGTAATAACATATTATCAGTTATATATATATATACTGATAATATTATATTATCAGTGTGCAGTCGACTCGATTTAATTTAAATGTAATTTATATTCAAATTCAATGTAAAGATATTTTAAGAACCATTTATGCAGCTGCAAGTTGATTGCCTGAACCATCAGCGTCAAGCAATTACAGGCTGAAGTGAAATATGTAGCATTAATGCAATTACATTTATTGCTAATAAACACAAGTAAAATATACGTACTCATAAGTATACCATCTCCTAAAACCTATTAAGTTAATTGCTAAGACACTACTAGAAAAACAGGATTACCAAAGTAGCAACCTAGCACACAGTGTGGCAGTTTCTTTTGAAAATGGTGACTGTTAAAATATTCTGAACATTCACTGATACATTCACTTAATAATGCCACATACCATAGCCGTGATGGCCGAAACTAATTGGATACCACAAACAACAAAAAAGAAAACAACATTGAAGTTTAAAGGGAAATTCTGTCTTACTCCGTCCTTTGGGCAGTTAAATCCCAGGGTGGTGATTGCGCCAGGTTTGGCATAGCACCCTGTCAAACTGATCAACTTGTCCTCAGAGCAACCCCTGTTGTAGTGGCAGAAATAAGAATTGCTTTTGAGCTGACATTGTCCTCAGGGCACTGATACATTCCCTCTAGCAGCGTGGACGTGATATGTTCCTGTTCTGATTTTGATTTGAATCCTTTCACAAAGTCACCTTAACTTAAGTAGGTAACAAAAAAACTATGTAGTAGGTAACACATATCTATGTAGTAGGTACTACAATTTTGTGTACCTTATTGTAAAGTGTTACCATGTTGTTTAGCTAACACAAAAAAACACCTATGTGTTTGGTTGCACAAAAAACAACTATGTAGTAGGTAACACAAAAAAACCTGTGTTAGGTAGAACAAAAAAAAATATGTAGTAGGTAACACAAAGAAAAACTGTGTTAGGTAGCACAAAAAAACCTATGTAGTAGGAAACACACAAAAACAAACCTATGTAGTAGGTAACACAAAAAAACACCTGTGTGTTTGGTTGCACAAAAAACAAGTATGTAGTAGGTAACACAAAAAAACCTGTGTATTTGGTAGCAAAACAAAAAAAAATATGTAGTAGGTAACACAAAAAAACCTGTGTTAGGTAGAACAAAAACAACTATGTAGTAGGTAACACAAAAAAACCTGTGTTAGGTAGAACAAAAACAACTATGTAGTAGGTAACACAAAAAAACCTGTGTTAGGTAGAACAAAAACAACTATGTAGTAGGAAACACAAAAATCTATGTGTTAGGTAGCACAAACAAAAAAAACCTATGTAGTAGGTAACAAAAAAAAATGTGTTCGGTTGCACACAAAAAAAAACATGTAGTAGTTAACACAAAAAAAATGTAGCAGGTAACACATATCTATGTAGTAGGTACTACAATTTTGTGTACCTTATTGTAAAGTTTTACCCAACAAAATTATGTGATATAATTTAAGGAGTATTTTAACAATATCTCGTGACCTAAAGCAGAACACATCTTATATGGGAGAATGGGGTTGGTAGGCACACTTATTACTAGTGTGATTTTCTCATCACCAAAACAACTTTCAATAGTCACTCCTACATTAAATTGAAGCTTAAAGGCCTACTTCACCGGTTTGAATATGAAGGTGTATTGAATTCTGAGATCCTATGTAGTATAAATGTGCAAAAAAAATTAAAATCGGTTCATCCTAGCCTGAGAAAAGGCAGAAAGAGTTTTTTTTTAACCCTATATTTCTCTTTCTCGTGACATCACAGAAAGAGAAAGAGAAATATAAATCAGGCTAGGATGAACCGATTTCAATTTTTTTCGCACATTTATACTACATAGGATCTCCGAATTCAATACACCTTCATATTCAAACCGGTGAAGTAGGCCTTTAAGGTGTTGGCTTGGATTGTGTATCCCTCTCAGTGTCCAACCTTTTGTAATAAAGAAGAAATTAATCATCAAAGACACCCTGACACATTGTGACAACCAACCCCATCGAGGGGTCGGTTGTCAGACAGGGACAGAGACTTTGTTTGTTTGTGTATGTGCTGCATATTGCATAGAAGTTGCATTAAATAAAACCATTCTTACAATTTCATTGGATTATTCCACTGCAGAGTCACAGCTTCCAAGGAATCTAAAAATCCGACCAAAACTTGTTTGCAACATCACTCTAACTTTATTTGGGATTTATGGTATAATGGTTACCTCACCAGCCCTCCATTGAGTAACAGTCTATTCTTCATAACTGAATGGAGTTTTTAATGTTGTTGAGACTTTAAGTATATGTACCCACTTTTTGCTAAGTCCCTTGAAATGCCCTGGACATTTCCGACCCAAGCAAAGGCGAGACAAACATACGGGTACACCATCTTCACTAAAACCATAATTTATTTACAGAAACACATTGAGATCACTTTCAAAATTCCATTAAATTTTGATGAGACCTATCTATTTGGCAAATTGATTAAACATCTAGAAAAAGTAGGTCCTATACTTACTCCAATAGAATAACTGATTTTTGTTCTTTAAATACCCCTCAAAGGAACTTGACCAAAGAATCCTGTTGTCTCCTCTTCGTCAGATGTTTAATCGTGATTGGGTGTTATGGGTTTAGGAGAACCCAAGCAGAAAACTAAAAAGTCCCTTACACCCTGTAGGACACAAAGACAAACTATGTACATATTTACAGTATATACACATCCCCAGGCCAAAGAGAAATGACTAAGAAGACTCGTTCCTCCTCTTTTTCTCAAAAATTCCACAAGGATCCCCAGTGGTTGGGCATGGGGAGGGACGTAGTGAACGTGTTGTTCTCAGATGACCTTTAGATGCTGTTTGGGGTCCTGGTGAGCCCAAACACAAGATAATGGCTGAAGAACTCAGACACAGCCAGACATTTTCCTATAGAAGATTGCGTCGTTCATGAAAAGGCTCAGTCTGCTGAAGCACATCATTGGAGATGATTGTTTCAGTCAATTGACTCAGACATTCTGCATATCAGCGCAGAGCAGATATACTATGTCACACAGAAATCAGGTCTTCCTATTGCTGTCCTATTAAGACCCTGTTGGACACACAGCAAGTTGTGCAAGACATTCAGCCATGCTTGCGGCATGTTCCAGTAATAGGCTACAATGTTTTGTAGCTTCATGTATTATACATGAAGCTATAGTGAAGCTACAATGTTGTTAGAGTATGGGTCTTGTTTACATATTGTCTACTTCTTCCATGTTTTGGTAGAAAATGTCAGCATGATGTTAAAAGCAATATACTCATCATTACAAACAATACATGGTGTATGTAGCATCTTAACATCTTTAGGGAAATAAACATTCTGCAGCTCCACATCATAAGTCAATCTTTTAAAGAACAATATCATGTCATCTTTCTAAAGAATTATTTGTCATAAAATGTCGGGATTTTATTTTCAGTCTGTCTTTTTACAATTACCACTGGAACAAGAAATCTAAACTACATTTTAGAGTCTTAAGATATTCTGGCCAATCACAGTAGTAGAATAAAATGTTATGAGACCCAGTAGTCAAAAAGATGCTGTTTTCTCTTTGTCTTTATTAATAATGGATAATTATTCAACCTGCTTTGTTTGACATATTCTGACATTTTTGTATTGTAAAGTATGGCAGTAATACTGCTAGAAAATCAATATATATATATATATATATATATATATATATATATATATATATATATATATATATATATATATATATATATATATATATATATATATATATATGTTTTTATTGTTTTAAATGTAGTAATTATGTGATGTTGTGAAAGGCTAATGCTCTTAGAGTGAGTGTAGCATAGACTCTTATTATACCAGAGATGAATAGTCGAGCAGTAATACACAAATGCACACAGTACATGAAGGTCACCAGTATTACACATGAAACTGTGATCATGTTGTTGGCACATCCATCACAGTCCTTTCTTGTTAGGTGATTTATTTCCTCTAAACCTGTGAATCAACCCTTGTATGTGAAATTCGTTTTCAGTATAAAAAACAACTGTCACAATTATAGTAAGAACAGTTGCTAGTTTTTTGGCTCATTTTTGCATCTTGGAGACATCATAGCATCCATCAGTGCTATAATAGACCCTTGCTCCCAAGGTTTGTTATAGTACAGATTAAACTATGAAGGAAGAGAATAATAATCTCCAAGAAATATTCTTCAAAACTGTCACTAGATGTCACTAGTTCTGGATTTTCATTGCATTTCATGTTGAGCATTAACACACATTAATTGTATAGATGGTAGTTGGATATTGCACTTTCAACTTTTCATACACACATCTCTACTAAAAATGATTGCTTTTCATTCTGGGGCATCAGTTAAGAAACATCAGGGCTAGCCCATCGTCTTCTGTCGGTCCAGGAACTTTTGTCTTCTGTCAACAGGTATCTCCTCAACAGTGATGTTATGTTGGATGGCTGACCTGTAATAGGATTTGTAGTTTTTAGAGAACAAAACACAACATGCCACTGATACATAAAGTGGTGCTGCAATGATCTGCAATTGAACAGCATCAATGTATTGCATAGATAGATTAACATTATTAATGTAGAGGCCAAACCAAAATATTATCTTACCCTGGAAGGTCTGGAGGAATAGGCAACGGCTTGGTATAACCCTTCCTACCCACCAACCAAAATGTTTCCTCAATCCCTTTTCCCTAGAAGTAAAAAAGTGTTCATTAGTGTTCACTTGCTCTTATAACAGTAGCCCCTACTTCATTGCATATCTTCTGTATATAGTTTGAAGTCCGGTATTTTTTACCTTTAACTCTGTCATGCCTCTGGTTTGAATGTCGTATCCCATGTTCAAGGTTTTCAGGACCTCCACTGTACTTTGGTTGACATGGATTCTGTACGCTGACATAAAAAAATAAATAAATCATTGCTTTCTATTTTTTCTCTGACACTGTTTTAATATCAGGTAAAACATGTACAATCTATATGCAAACTGGGAGTTTTCTACAATTAAAAATAACTGTATCTTACCAATTTAGAAAATATGGCTGTCATTTTGGTATTAGGCCACTCGGTGGCAGTAGACTACCCATTGTTGCTTTGCTCCTCTTTGAGCAAAAGTGCGTTAGTCATGCTTATGCAAAGTTAAGAATTTTTAATTATGAATGTAGGCTGAAACTGCCACTGATTAGTTTAAAATGGAATAGTTCCACTTGTTACAGTATGATCGTCTGTGAACTCCATCAAATATTAGAGTTTTCATTTTTAAACATAAGTAAAATCCACTTAGTAGTTAATACTTAAGTTTACGCTACATTTTTATATAGCATGCAGAAGGTAGCTGACAGCAGGATTGGCCATTGACGACATTCACACTGAAGCTTCAAGTTGGCCTCTAATTCTGCTGAGAGTCTTAAAGGATTAGCAAGGGCCACTTAAAGCCCTGTTTAGCATAAAGCGACTTGCACACAGACTGCCCCTGCTGTCTCAACCACAATGTCAAAAAGAAAAGGGAAAGAAGAGATCTGTCTGGTCTATAATGTAATGACATACGAGACACTCACGCAATGATGTGGACTCCATTCGAGATGCTGTGTTGACAGTGTCTCCAAACAGACAGTATCGAGGCATCATAAGTCCCACCACTCCTGCTACAATTGGGCCTGCACGCGCACACACACACACAAACACACACACACATGGAGGGTTGGGGGGTGGGCTTTGAATAGGAATGCCTCTCTTTGGCGAAAGAAAACTTACATTTTTCCCTTCTTTTTTTAGTAGACTCATAGCATTTCAATTAAAAATACACAATTATGTTCCCAATACATGACATAAAATCTCTGCACTGCCACATCTGTTTGCACAAAGTAAATCATAGAATAGAGTTAGAGATCCAAAGGCAGTGTGTTAATCGGATGACAGCGCTCTAAGTGGATAGCGTTTCACTGTTCTAGGAAATTCCAGACGAGGATAAAGGAGGTTAAAAATACCTCCTTGCCTTAGCAGCTTGTGCTCCTGTAGGGGAGAATGGGGTAATGTGAGACATCGGGTAATTTGGGACACCCCCTGTATCTAGGCAACGGAACACATTTTTCGTCATGTGAGCATTATGTTTTCAAGCCTCTCCCATTTCCCCTTGGCCATCAAGGATAGGACCTCATAGTGCTGTTCTAAGCATGTTTTTTTCACAAAAACATTTTTTTTGCATGTAAAAGTAAATGTTATTGCTGTCAACCTAATCAACTGTTGTGCCAAAGCAAATTGATTCAGCTACCAACATATGAAACCATGTGATGATGCTATGATGCTAACTGAAGATTAGCCTGAATTGCTTAGAGAGGTAGTTTTTTCTCAAATTGTGGCGGTGGGGCAAAGTGAGACAAATGCTGTGGGGTAAAGTGAGACAGTGTCTGTGCCCTCTTTTACTGAATCCATTACATTTAAGGTAGCAACACTGTTAGAAATGTCCCTGTAAAACAACATTAATCAACTGCTGCAACTGGCAGCAGGGTTGCCATCATAATACAAGTAGATGAACATTATTTTACTGGCACTAAATTTGACAGGATTATACTGTTAATGAAGAAAGGGATGAACCTGGACTAAATGTTTGTTATGTTGCTGTTTGCACCGTGAGCGAAGGGGATGTTATATTTCATTGGGCAGATGTGTTTCATTCCATATATAAGTTTACTATGTCCCCCTATTTGTTAAAATGCTAAACATAGAGAGCAGCCTCTGTTTGTTACTTAAAGACACTTGTTACAATATATGAAGTTCAATGGAATGATTGATTTCTATTGTTTATTGTCTCCTGAGTTGAACTAGGGATCTGGCTTAAGATGTCCACAAACCGTTATGTTACAACCAAAAAAACAACGGTTAGTTTACACAGAGATGTTTTATTTAAACAAAATGCATAGTGAGGTAATGGAATGAAACATCCTCTTCACTGAAAGTGCAAATAGCAACATAACAAACATTTAGTCCAGTGCAAGTCATTGTGGGAAAGGGGGCGTCTCTACAATACACTTTGTTGTGCTTACTTGATTTAAGGCAATCTGTTTCTACTGAGTAAACACAACTCTTCACTTAAGTAAGACTAACTTGGTTTAATTACTATAACTGCACTTTCCATTTCCAAGTAAATATAACTCAACTTTAAGTAAATTTAACCAGAGGATACAAAATAAACAATACTTATTGGTTCAGATGTGGATGGATGAGCATTAATGAAAACAATTGTGTAAGCTTTACCTGTGCAGGCAGCTCACGTCAAGTTGTCCCTTTTTGAAGTTTGATGGTAAATTAACAGGAAAGTTCAGTATTTTTGAAAAACATTACAGTTCCATAAAATAACAGAAAAGGACTATAATTTAACACACTGCCTTTTATATTAACAGTTAAATGCTGTTTTTATAAATAACAGGTTAATGCTGTTGAAATCCTGCTGTAGATTTAGAGCAATTGTTTACAGTGAAGGAGACTAGTTTGAATAGAGACAATGCGAGCCAGAGGTGGGGATTAAATGGTTGAAGGGGTGTCAGCAATGGTTTGGCAGGCATGTATGTGGGGGACAGGAGAGTGACCTTTAACATCAATGGACTGTAAGTAATATGTCTTCTTTCAATGAATTATCCCAATAAAAAAAATGCAGAAAAATATTAGTTAAGAGACTCAAAAGATGGAAAATGGCAGGTGGGTCTAGTCCTGTGTTCTGAGTCCCAGGCTGTTGTAGCTGGTTCTGATTGTCCTTTTCACGGATCCCCAGCCACTAGCTGGCTCTAAGGGTCGTGTGTTCAGACTGTGTTTTAATCTAACTGGTTCTTTCTGTCATTTGAATGTTAATTAACATTATGAATTATTTGTTGTATTTGATCACAGTTACTTTCAAGTGTTTAAAAAAAAAATTGCTTAATTGACCAAACCCCATGATTCTGTTACTAGTACGACATTAGTTCTGGAATATGTGGTTTTCAAGCTAGCTGTCAGGATTCTAACTGTTACAACATGTGTTGTTATGGTAGTTAAAGATTGGAAAAAGTGAGTGGATCCGTTTACCTCCTTGATTTCTCTGGTTTGTCTCAGTTTACCCCTAAGCTGGGGTAAAGTGAGACACAAGACAACTTTTTTTTAAAACAGTCATATTTTCACTGCCCTTCATCCTGAATACATTCTGATACTTTCCATTGCTAACAAAACAGCCTGAATTAATTGGAAATGTGTATATTTTACTGATAAATCATTTCAGCTTGCTTAGAGGGGAGCACATACCTATTCTCCCCTATTTTTATTCCTCTGCGAAAGATGAACACTGGCTCTCTCTGAAATGCATTTTGTTTCATGTCATACGACTCAACAGAATTGTATGTGACTCTTAAAGTGCAACAGTATTACTGAATAGGGCATGGCTTATCACAGCACAGAAAGGATAAAAAATATTGCTCACCGGAATGCAGGCCAACACGGATCCTGACTTTCAGGTCAGGCATGTGCCTCATTTTGAAGGAACCAATGATATGGAGGATGTCAAGAGACATGTTGGCCATCTCTGCTGCATGGCGGTTTTCGTTCCTGTTTGGGACTCCCGAGGCTACCATGTAGGCATCTCCGATTGTTTCCACCTGATGACCATAAAAACAAGAGTTCAACACACACACACACACACACACACACACACACACACACACACACACACACACACAATAAGAAAAAAAGTTTAATAAAATACATAATGTATTAGACAAGGTGGGAAATGGTTCCTGGAAAGGCTTCAGATCCGATTCAAGAACAATACAAACAATGTATTAGCATTTTTAACAATAGAGAGAGAATCCTAGGTAAAACAAAATTAGGGGTGAGGGTATTTGACTGTAATATACATTAAAAATAGACAACATTTTGAATTAAGTTCTGTTAAGAACACACATTAACTTTAAAATTAATATTGTATTTGTGAAACCATTTTTCATTAGCAAAATCAAAGCATGATAAAGTTTGATGAACTTATTTTACTAAAACTTTTTTTTTTAACCTTTATTTATACAGGTATATCCCATTGAGTCCGAAGACTCTTTTTCAAGGGAGACATGTTCCCATTCCCACGTTACCATTCACACACCGATAGCAGGCTAAATATCGACATTCACGTGAGGCAAGGTGGGTGAAGTGTCTTGCCCAAGGACACAACAACTATGACACAGGTGGCAGGGCGGGGATCGAACCTCCAACCCTTTGATCATCGGCCAACCCGCTCAACCAACTGAGCCACAGTCGCCCCAATTTATTTAGCCTATATAGCCAACAAAAGATTTTGCCTGTAGGTCGTAAATGATCTCAAGTAATACAAAATGCAGCCTTTCATCATGGATACCATAGCAAGAGCCCTAGACACTCACCTTATAAACATCATGTAGTTCAATGATGCCATCAAAGAGTGAGTAGAGGTCATTAAGTAGGTCCACCACCTCTATGGGATCACTGAGAGCTGAGATGGTGGTGAAGCCCACGATGTCACTGAAGTACAGCGTGATCTTTTGGAAATGCTCGGGTTTGACCGGTGTCCCTGTCTTCAGCGCCTGGGCCACCGACCTGATGATGAGTGGGGGCAATCACACAGACTTTGACACAGACTTAATAAACGTGTCAATTCTCTCTATATTCATACAGCAATCACTTAAACAGTATGTGCACATCATTGCTCGCTTAACTCCAAATAGCCACACAGCTGTTGAACGCAACAAAACTATAGTGCTTATGTGGTGACATTGTCTCTACAGCTTCCGAGAACTTTTGTTACATCCCTTCAAAATAACTTTAACCACAGCTGTGTGTCAGCAGGGATCAATTCAATGGTTCACTACCTTGTACTCTACAAGGCATCGAGGTTATCAGTAAACGTTGGCGGACACTGCTCAATGTTTTGTCCCCCCAACGGAGCCTCGGAGGCAGCTAGAAGGCCCTAACCCTAACCATAACCTTGACCCTAACCTTAAACTTTCTGACCTTTATCTTGGGTATACTGTATATGTATGTTTTTTTTATTGCACAGGTTCAGTTTTTAGTAATTATATTAATTTCCTATTCATTTAAATAATATAGATATTCATTTGTGTATTTTAAATATTATTTTATGGAGTACCCAACAATGTCTCATACCCCCCCCCCCCCCTTTTATCCAGGGGAGTAATTGCGCAGGAGGGGAGGTGTTTTTCTACATATCTCCTTCTGATCGTCTTGTGCAGTGGTACCCTATATCTCTTTTTAATCACAATATTATCATTTATAAATAACCTTTTAAATAACCGATCAAGGTTTTTTAAGACGGTTTTTAAAGTGTTTCATTAACACACAGAGAGTCCCCTTGTTCCCGTGCCCCCGTAGAGCCCACCTTGGGCACAGCGTTTTACGCCAAACCTAACCCTAACTGTTGTCTCCCCAACGGAGCCTTCCAGGCAGCACTGTGACAAAACACCAAACACCGCTGACACTCACTTGGGCAACATCTGAGACACCAGTTTGTCAGTCTTCAGTCTCTCCACCTCCAGCTCCTCTGTCCTCTCTCTGATCAAATCCTCCAAGTTGGTGGAGTACTGCTCCAACATGCGCAGCATAGAGTCGATAATGTTGGTCTTCTTTCCCTTGGTGATGTTCTTGAACTGTCACATGAAAACAAAGGGAACAGGAGGGTCATCCCACCGGCTTGCAACTTTTGTACAGAATAACATATAGGGATGAAAAGATGCTGATAAATGTGTTTTTTTTAAATGTATTCTATGGTTGAACCTGTTTGAAGATGGCCTCAAAGCTGGGCCTCTTGTTCGGCTCTTCACTCCAAGCCTGTTTCACAAGTTGGATTATGTCCAATGGGGCCTTTTCCACTGAGACTTCAGGCCGACACAGCGGAGGAGGATTTTTGACCTTGCTGATTATCTCTGTGAACAAAGTCACAAGGGTGAGAACACACAGATTTGAGGCAGTGCACACACAATGAATGCACAAAAACAATGCCAGAAGTGTTGCCATGCAAATACAAAGCGATTTTCTTTGAATGTGATTGTATGCACCCAATTGGGTCTAACAATTATGAATGTTGATGCAGCATTTTCAGCCAATGTAGTCAATGTAATTTTTCTGCTTAGTCCGAATTGATAAAATGTGACTGAAGAGCTACAAAAAATTTACTACATTTCAAACCCGCGATTTCCAAGAAAGTTTTAAAATAAGAGAAATCGTTTGCACATGGGCTACAATACCTTCTGCTACATCATTGTATCTTTCCATGTTTCAGTGCTTTGGTTTCACTAATGCACTAATGCCACTCACCATTGGGAGGCATATCTAGACTGGCGAAAGGTGCAGAGCGAGTGGTGACCTCTTGTGAAATGATGGAGAAGCTGTAGACATCCCCCTCGAAGGTGCCCCTCTTCCTCTTGCTGGGATTTCGCAGCAGCTCAGGAGCCGTCCAAAGCAATTCTTTATTGAAAAAAAATGTACACAATGATGAATAAACAAAGAAAATTTGCATGCACAAGCAGAGCCACTAAATTAGTCTGCAAGATGCAAAATTAACTTACCTTCGGGCGTTTCTTCGTCAGACGGAATGCTTTGGACAACCAAAATTTGATTGTACCCATAATCTGTCACCTTCAACACAAAGCGTCCGTCTACCACACAGTTACGGGACTTGAGCCGTCCATGGATGATGTCACGATTGTGCAAGTACTTCATTCCCTGAAGACAGTTTGAAGAAATTTGTGTGACGGAACAAAAACGAGATTAGGAAAAGAAACACGAGTAGGTCATTCTGTCTCTCTCTTACCTTAACCAGATCCATTAACAGGGAAGACTTGAACATCCAGTCCAGTCGCACATCCTCATTCTGGAGCAGATCCTCCAAGCTGCCCCTGGTGCAGTGCTCAGTCACCACGCCAAAGATCCCAGAGTCGAAGAACATTCCCAGGAACAGATTGAGGTTCTCATGCCTCATCTCTCTGAGCTGATAGGAAAACAATGTAAACATTTAGGCTGTGAACTCTCAATTTTCTTTTGCCGGAGGATTATTAAACACTTTGATTTTTTATTTTTTTTTGCCGAGGACATTCTGTACTTTTGCAACATCCGTTTGTTTATATTCAAATTCGGTAATACTTAACAATAAGGTTACATTAATTCACTGTTAATTAATGTTAAGTGTATGCTTAATATGCATTAACCAAGCATTAACTTAGAATTGATAACTGCTTAGTTAATTCCTAATCAGAATTAACTAAGCATTAACTAACAATGTATGCTTAGAAAATACTTCACTAAGCATTAATTAACTAAGCATAGTTCATGGTTAACCAACCATTGACTAACCATTAATAACTAAACATTAACAGTTAGTAAATGATTAACAAGCATTAACTATGCATTAACTAACAATTAATATCATTTAGTAAGAATTAACTATCAGTTAATTAATTTACCCCTATTGTTACCTCAAATTCACTATCTATGGGTTATCACAGAACCAAACCTGTCAGCATTTTGTATTTGTTGGCACCAGTAGAGAGTTAGTTGTGCTAATGAGTCACATGCCCACCTAATCTCTTACCTTGACAAAGACTGACTCAGTGCTGCTGTTCAGAGATGATACTGTTCCCTTGGGGCATTTCTTCAACCAGACCCAGTCACCCTGGGATGTACACAAAACCACAACGTCTTTAGTGATACCAGAAACATCCAAAGTCACAGAGCACCTCATAGTAAACTGGAGGCTATTGAATATAAGACTAAAGACTGGCCTCACCTCAAACACAGCAATGTTGGTGCTGTCAGGTGTGGTGGCCATGTAGCTTCGGCCAGATGCTGAGTGCTGAGGCGTCTTCATATCCAGCAGGCTTTTCATCATGCTTTCCTCAGTGAGTTTCTGCTCAAACAGAAAGCTTAAAGGATGATCGGGTCGGCTCAGGGTTTGATAATCACATATTTTCAAAACAGAGAGAAGCAAAACCACAGCAAAATAACAGCTGGTATCATCAGAGATTGGTCACAGAACTGACCCGTTTGCTGAGTTGAGTGCTGATGAAGACCAGGTCATCCAGAGTCAGGACTACCTTAGTTGATCCAGAGCTACCACCACCACCTCCATCGCTGTAACCCATACCCCCGCCGCTTCTCCTGTACAGACAAAAAAGATGTATAGAGTATATCTTAATATTTTTAATGGGATCACACCGACTGCATTGGTAGAGTTACCATTGTTTTATATTCTGCTGTACATACTTGTTTTGAATAAACAGTCTTGCTCCAATTCCAGCCAGTGTAACAGCCACAAGGAAAAGACAGAGGAGAGTGAATGTATCCATGCCTTTTGGAAAAGAAGAGGAGAAAGAAAAAACACAAAGAAAAGTTTGAATGCACTGAATTTGTACCGTACCAGCTTATATTGGTTTCCTACAAGACCAGTGCACTCACCTCCAGTACAGGCAAAGTATGGGCTAAACCAGCAGCCTGAGTCTGTGTAGGGTGTGCTGCCTGCAAAATGGATTGAACGGCCCAGGTATTTCAGGCCCCCGATCAACCCCCCATCTGTTTCAGAAGCCTCCAGAGTATGCGTGGAGTATAGGGTGTTGCCTATGCCACTGTAGTCCAGCACTACATAGCGAGCCTGCATGCCTTCACCGTTCCTGCCGGCCTGCAAGGGCTGATTGAAGCCTTCAAATGTAAATGCGCCCCTAGTATCAGCCAGGATCTCACCAGTTACCCAGCGGCCCTGACTTTCACGGGCCTGCTCCGCAGCCATAGCTATGAAGTACATCATGTTGTAGATGGTGCCAAAGAATGGAGAAACCTGACAGAGGAGAGAGTGAGGAGACAGTTTCTGTAAATGCCTTTGTTTTTTCCCTTTTTTCCAGATTTACACAGAACGATTGCAATTTACAGTAAGGCTCACCTGCTCTGGTGGGATGTAGCTGCGGATTTCATAGCTATCCTGAGCATTCCTGAAGGCCTCATGGAAATTCTGCTCTCCAGAGTCCATGGTGATGGTGACGACCCCGTCAAAGGCTTTCCGCAGCTTGGTGTCATTGCCTAACACATAGTAGGGTGCATCTTTGTAAGGTAGTGAGTAGAGGAGGGCGTCATAGGGGATAAACACGTAGCCCCGGCCAATCATGCGCATCTCCAAGGCTGTTGTCAGAAGATGGTACTGGGCTTGGCCACCGATCAGGACAGAGGGCATGCACATAATGATCACTGTGAAGAGCGGAAGGATAAGGAACTGATATACTTGCACGTTGAATCAAACAGCATGGATGTTGTTTTCCATGTTGTTATACATTCATTGTTTTTCGGTATTATTTCAATCATGTTTACATCTACGACTCACCTCTGACCCGATCTGATTCCCTCACTTTTTCCAGGGCTCTGGCAGGCCCTGCTCTGTCACCCTGCATGGTGACCACAGGGTTGACAGGCAGACCGAGGGCCCTCAGTGACGAGGCCAGCTCCTGTCCTGTGGCTTCCCACAGGTCCGTCTCATCTGAGATGATGGCCACATGGGCCCAACGAAAGTACCGCAGAACTGCGAAAAGAACATGGGAGGATAGTGGCAGCGGCCGCAGGAAGGTCGGGTACGTCTCCTTATTTTTCATGTTGGGTTTGAGGCAAGCCCAGGAAGAAATCCCAACATCCCATTCTTTTGCGTACAGAGCAGCTGAGGAGCAGTAACCTGGGTTGGCCGGGCCCAGAAAAGCAGCACCATAATCTTCCAGCTCAGCAAAGCGAGCAAAGTCAAAGGATGACTTGCAATTCTCGTTGATCAGTGTGTAGTCATACCAGTAGCCTTTATTGAGGTAAGGGTTCTTGTTTATGCGAGCGGTGGCGAGGCTAGCTGCCAGGTCAGGCAGGGCTTTGGAGTATAGGAGGTCACACGTCCAGGGTCCAACCAGGGCAATCGTGAAAGTGGTCGCCCCAGCTTGACAGGGCAGAAGTGTGAGAATGAGTAAGGGCAGAAGGAACCAGTTCAACCACCAGCTATTCAAGCATTTTACAGGGGATGATGGCAACTGTGGTTTCGATGACATTGATGATGACACAGCTAATGATTTAAAGAGACAATATCCACTGCAACTGTTTGCAAACGCTGTCCGTATATGTCTTTTTCTCTTCACTTGAATTGAGTCGTGCTGCCATCGTGGGTGATAGGACAGGTTGTGCAGAAAGCGAGGGTCTCTGTGACTTGCCATTTCCTCACACAGCAATTCTGGTGCTTTAGACACAGAAGAGGAGTGGAGAGTTTGCGGTGATTAGTGTGACAGTAGGTACGTCTTTGTGGACCGGACTGTCTTCCTTGGCACTCAGCAGGCGTCTAGTCCAAAGCTGGACAGGTGACCAGACGACCCGAAGCCATCACTGCATCCAGACAATAAGAAAAAGGGTGGAAAAAATTTGAAGATTTAGTTAGAATAAAATATAAAATATTCTATAATGTAGTATTTAGAATGATTATAGTAGGCTCCATTGGTCTTTAAATTGTTCAATTATTATGTTTTTAGACAGGCCCCATTGATTATTAAGTTAATTAAATTAATTCTTTGTGTATGTTTGGTTATTGACTGAATTTGTGACACAGGTCTTCAACACACAAATGATTCCTGACCTGAAATGCCACCTTGCTGAGCTGTTGTGTGTAACAGAATGTGATGTTGAGTCGTATCAGCGTCCATCTGTCTTACCAGGGACATAGTGCCAGTGCTTTTCGTTGGAGAATTAATGATCCGCGTGTGTCAAGCTGATAAGCTCTGCCAAGGGCCTAGGGTTCAAAAATGAAGTGCCAGGTAACGTGGAGCTAAATATATTTCTGGCCGTGATGTCTTTATTTAGACTTAATATCCTTTTTCTTTCTAGACTCAATCTCTTGAAATCTTCTTAGTCATGCATTTCTGGAAGAATCCTCCCCTTTACCCCAAGTCACCTCTCAGAATCTTTGAACCAGAAACTAAAGCTGCACTTCTGGGAAAAAAGCAAAAAATATTTCAAGATTAAACGATAGCATGATGGATCAAGTTGCTTCAGGTTATATTAGAAAACACAGTCAGCTTAAAAAAATGAATTTAGCAGCTTTATTGCTAAATGTAAAAGACACTGAAAAACAACTGAAAAATTATGTTATGCTGTAACTGCATGCAGATACAAGTTAACTACTTTCTGTTATAAGCTGGAGTATGTAGAATTTCACGTTGAAAGAAATAAAAAATATTCCATCCATACAATGAAGATGATTTAGGTTGATGAAGGAAAATACACCTTTGTTTCTACACCTGGCACAGGTAGAAAATTGCACTTTTACTTTTGTCTATATTACAGTCTCAATGATACATATAATACTTGGCAGTTATCAACATTTGACAGTTTTATTATCCGACACAACATAGTAAGTATCTTTGTTTGTTCACCAGAGAGCTCTGAAAAGTAGATTTTTTTAAACTGTAAAATGTCCCACATTCTTCATATTGATATCTGCAATAAGCTGATATTGGCCAATGAATTGGCTTGGATAATGTATCGGTCAAACTCTAGTGATATAAATTGCATAATCCTAAATTAGGCCTATGCATGGTTAAATCTTATATGTAAACCACCTGTAGCTCTTTTACATGCATTCTACGGTGGCAGAACACAAAGGGAAAAGACCGATCCTGAAGTTTTTTCATCCTCTTCAAGCTGACACGCAGCAAGCAAGTGGAGACCAGCAAACCTTTTAGAGTGGCTAATATTATCTGACACTGGCTTATCAGTTGCTTAGTTTAAGAGGAGCACTAAGTCATATTCTAGCCTTGTTCTAAAGTGCTACTGAAGATAAGGAAAAGGTCAAATGATGTTAATCCCTCTGAAATTGTTTTACACTTCATGTGTAGAACCATTTTCTACAAGTGTAAAACAAATGGATAAAGGAATGAGACAATCTTTGTTGTTCCGACATTCTGACGTTAATCTCTTCTGCGAAGAGATTTCAACAAAGCTACAATGACACTGCATGATGGAAGAATTGATCACATTAGCAAAACCACACCTACAGTACCTTTAATATTAGTAAAACAATGACAGTTCAATTAAACATATAAGAGACAATTCTGACCTTGAGCAGTTTTTCTTCATGGCATGTCAGTGCCGGAGCTTGTCGTCAAATAGCACCATTCAAATTCCAGGTGGATTAAGTGTAATGACGTCTACAGCAGGCGAAGTTATCTTTGTCCTTTTGGTAGAAAAATTATACCATGTGTAATCCACATCCAAATAATCCAAATGAAAATTTAAAAACTAAACAAAAAAAGATGCAGTCAAGTTCCTTGGAGACAATACCGAAAATAAAAAAATAAATCTAAATGTTCAGTACTTTAGTCCCTCTTCAGCTCTCGCTGTCCCTGTCTTGGACTGGGACCCACCCCAAAGCAGAGAGTTAGGGACAATGCGTGAGAAAAAGGTGCCAGCCTGATCCAGTCTGGCCTGGTTAAAAAACGAAAGGGAGGCAGAAAACCAGGTATGTAACAGGTAAAAGGCAGGACAGTCCTGGAACGATCAACAGGCTTTGACTTCTTAGCCTTCTTTAGCTTTTAATCCAAGCTAGTGTGGGATGAGAGAGAGAGAGAGAGTGTGTGTGTGTGTGTGTGTGTGTGTGTGTGTGTGTGTGTGTGTGTGTAGGAGGGGGGTGGGTTGGCAAAAAGACGGGTGAAAGTACAGATGTGATGCATTAACATTAATGACATAGTCAAGATCATTTTATGTTTCATTTTCACAACTGCTATACAATAACCCAAGACAAACGTTAAGCTTTTGTATACTGATTTGGTAAATGGATTAAATTGCTATTTGACTGACGGTTACAGTAACCTTATATGACCCTGCTGCTGCGGTTCAAATCCTTCTGAGACCATCACTTATGTGCTCTTCTAGTCTTATTACAGCAGATAAAGATGTTAAGAGAAGGGCTAGGATTGAGCGTCAAAAAATTGTCCTCAAAAAATCTCACCCCTCATAATAGGCAAGGCAAATGTATTTAAGCTATATTTTGTTTTATTTTAACACAGTATTTTCAATATTTTATGACTGACTATTTATTATTACCTATTCACGACTTTTTAGATACTATTTGGAGAGGTGCTGCAGGCAAAATGTTGTTGTGTTTTACATGCAATAACAATAAAAATACCAACTACCATTTTCTGCCCACGACAAAGGTTTTTTATTTTCAACGCACAAGGAAAATCACCAGTGCCAAAATGATAAAAATTGAGATTAGAAATACTGTAGCTATTTGAAAGCCTTCTAAATGTGTTTCTAATTCAGTCCCATTTAAACCATATCTTGCAGTTTATTTGGTTTGGATCAATTATCAATATTGAGTTATTTAATAACAGGGAATCAGTACTTAATTTTCTTCATATCAATGGTTTCTTTATCACATCATGTTAAAAAAAGACCAAACCTTTTTTCCTACAATTTTAAGAAATTATCAGCAAAAATCAGCAAATGAGATGACACTGACTTATTGCCTTTACTGTTGCTAAACGTTGTGGCCTCAAAAGGTGTTTTGACCTAAAAGTGTTCGCGTGGTCATCCCCCAAAGGCTGATCCTGAGCCAGGAAAACCCCTGTTAAGTAAAGGTATCTGTATTATGGCCCTTGACATTACCTGAGGCTTTATCCCCCAGCTCATCACACCACCATCCATCCCTCTCCTGACGTAAGGCCATAAGTTCATGACCTTTGACCTTTCCACATGTGCAGTTCTTTGCAGCACTATAGCTGGAATTTAAAGAATAAGGGGAAACGTAATGCTAAAAAAAGCCTTGAAGGTCAAACATTAAAATTGTGTCGTATATTCTAAAGCAGGAGCTTTATGGCCCCCTTTTTTTTTTTCTTTTTTTTTTTTTGTTAACCCACTAGTGCAGGGGTGTCAAAACTGACTGATTGGACCTTAGCACATTTTAGAAATATAATGTAATATGGCCATTTTAATTTTTAAATAATTTAAATGCATTCATTATATTACAGAGAAGTACGTCCCATAAAAGAAAAAGAGCACCAAGCCCATCCCAGAGGACCCTGCATAATATTTTATTTTAATGGAAAATCCATGTGTCCTTCTTCAATAGCTTCTAATTCATCTGACACAGTGTTTCCAAATTATTTTTTCATACAAAATTCTTCAGATTAAAGCTGGGGTATGTGATTTCTGATTGGTCAAAGTTAACATGAGCTGTACACTTTGACCAATCAGAGCGAGGCTCCGATTCTCTGTTCTTATTGGCTGTTGGGACTGTCCTTTCACTTTGGCACGACTTTGTTGGTGTAGAGCGTGTCAGGGAGGGACCATAGGGGAGGGACCAAAGAGAACAAGTGGAGCAGTTCAGGTATTTGGATTCGAATCTCTATTCCAAGTGCCATTTTCTCCCTAAATTCTCCACCCCAGCTTTAAGCCTCTTCATTTTCCTCTCAAAGTGCACCAGATTCATGCATTTCACTTTAAAAAGTTAAAAAAATCTCCCGGGAGACCATATCCCCGGACCCCCCTACGACGGTCGGGATCTCGGCTGGCTACTATTTTCACCCAGCTGGATATTGGAGGCAATAGCAGAAAACACTGGGTGTCTAAATGGCATTTAACAATAGTCAATCATTTGGACAGGGCTGACATTGGAGAGGGGCCCCCCAATCAAATTCTGCTTAGGGCCCCATAAAGGCTTGGGCCGGCTCTGAGGGGAAATGTGTCTGTTTAATTTGCAAGAAAAGTGTTGCCGTGAAGAAGGATTACAATTTACGAAGACACTATGAAACTAAATATTAGAGCAGCTACATGTCCTGATAAATGTGTTATTTTTGCAAAGTGGCCCGGCCCTTCGTATATTTTTCTGTATGTGGCCCTCAGTGAAAAAAGTTTGGACACCCCTGTTCTAAAGTGTGACGATGTGTGAGTTCTTGTTTGCCCTTGTTCAGTGACAGCAGCCATTGTGACATAATCAGTTAAGACAGGTGAGGCTGGGCTAAACTGATCTGCTGCCTGCAAGCCTCTTAGCGACATGGTTAACAACGCTGACAGAGATCACCGAAGCAAGGTCAGCTGGCCCAGTTGGGCAAAGAATCCGCTTCGCATACAGGAGAGGTAAGGTTAGCCATCTCTGACCCTTGATTTTGCTATTATTGATAGCCCTACACTTTGTTTCAAACATGGTTTCACATAGGGCACAAACGGCATAACTAAACCATTACAAATGCCATTACTCAGCATATTACCACGTCGTCTGCCTCTACATTTCTCTTGGAATTCTTTGCTTTCTCAGGTGAAGCTATCTGTCACTGTGGATTAATCAAATCCGTAAAAGCACCCGTATGGGGAGCGATAGAGAAGCTCAGACATTTGACTCCTCAGTGACCTGTTAAGTGAGCAGGTGAAATCAATTGGGCAGCTTCCGGCAGATGACTTCACTCACTGTCTTTCCAGGAGCACCGATTTTCATTGAGCTTCAGGAATGTGTCTCCTGTCACCGTTCTTGGACACTGGAGTGCCTGTGACCTGTGATAGGCACACTGTTACCAAAGCAGCGGGGATCAGAAAAATGCAGGATGTTTTCCAAACAATCATATAACAATGTTATAGCCACATGCGCACCATCAGACGAGATGAATTCACAAGAAACCCAATCACACAGACGTCCGTCAATCTCAGATTGAACGGTTGAGTTCATAAACAGCACACATCTCTGACCCCTTCAAGTGGGACCTCTGACACACTCCACATCCCTATGAGGAGAGTCATGCAGTTAAAAAGCCTCGCTGTGATATTATATAATATAATAAATTCCCTGGGTCATGTCCTAAGACTCAAACAAAGTCTAGGCAAAGTTGCACTTTTATGTTGCCAGCTGTGTTATTGTATATTTTCTTTTACATTTCAAGGTGGAGTCAGCGATTCTGGAGAATGCTTGTCAAAATCACCATCAGAGAATATCTCCTCATGATCCACTTTCTGCACTGTGTGTGCGCTGAAAAAAAAACAGTGTTACGTAATACACAGCCTAGGCTCTGTAAACACTAGCCATGTTTCTAGCTATGGTGGGCCGCTTTGTTTACATATCCATTTACAGAGTTTAGACTTTTGTTTCTGCGCAATAACAGTAGCAGCTCTCCCATTGCAGATCACTGTCTCTCTGTAGGGTCCAGGTCCAGCTATGGTCTGTTCGGGGGCTGCAGTACCCTCTGGTGGTTGACACCTAACTGACTGTAGACACTCCTATGATGACATCAGAATCTCTTTGGCATTTAGCAGTTGAAAGACATTTTTGTAAAGCGGATTTGACTGCCTTTAATGTTTGCTTAATCTAGTCCTGCAGCTGTGATAGAAGGAAGATTCTAAGTTGAATGATACTACACATCTTCATTTTTAACCTTTTTACTTTGTTTCCTTATTATACCTGCATCAGATCCAATCATTTGGTTACATTGATTGGGGAACAGTCATGATCTGATCTGATCTGATATCCACTAGTAGTAGGCAGCAGTTTCTCTACTCGTGTAGGTTATGAATTAATTATAACTTTGTTGTAATTACATTCATCTTTAACATATTTAGTGTTGCTTATGAACACAATATGTACTAAAATATATAATGGATCAAAACATATTTTGGAATAACTATAAGATTCTGTAGTGAGGAAGAGCTCACAAAAGGAATAAAAAACACAAGTAACGAGCCTGAAGTAGAATCTGATAGTGATAGTGTTGTAGGAAATGAATCACTTGTGTGGGTGCATTGTAAATGTGACCACTTTACCCCAGCTTGACATGACTCGTATTATAAATGTTCATAATAACGTGAATTTACACGTTACGATCATGTTTGTCCGTTAACATGGAATATTAGGCTGCTAAACACCCATTTACAATCCAAACTGCAGGCCTTATTTGCGTGTAAGCCTACATCAGCTGGTCAAATTCAGAGGCTGAACAAATATGTCTCTTATTTTATTTTCCCCTTGTGTTCAAGATCAATATGAAAAGGCCATTGCACTTAAATAAACTAAACACACCAAATAAATTATCTTTGATTTTGAGGTAAATGTTAACTTGGGGGTTTAGTTAGCAGCTGTAGTTCAGTATTTTTGAAGTGTGGTTGTATGGGGTCCTTAGGCATAGTACGTGTGTGACATTATGGAGTTGGCAAATTTTTTTCCACAGCTTTAGTTAGCTGCCGTTTTTTTTTTTTTTTTAACTTTTATTTTAATGATTTTTACAATTGTTTTACATACGGACAAAAAAACAGAATAAGTAAACACATACAATACATACACAACCCCCAACCCCCTCCCACCTCCCTCACATAAACAGACAAAAAAAAACTAAGACAAAATGATTAAGAAAATAAGCTGTAAATACAAAAAAAAAAAAAGTTAAAACAAAAACAAAACTGGGGCAAACCTCACACATTTTAGTTCCCTATGTGCTGCAGCACTGGGCCCCATACGGCGGAGAATCTTTGGGAGTGGCCGGACAGCTCATATCTCCATATAGCCTTTCAACGTGCAATATGCCCACCAGTTCCCTCAGCCAAGTGTCGAATTGAGGGGCCAAGTCGGATTTCCACAGCTTCAGGATACATCTTTTAGCAATTACCATGCCATAAACCATGATTGTGCGTGCATTATGGTCCAATTTTTCCAGGGCTGTGGAATGTCCAAACAGAGCGGTTTCCGGATCAGGAATTAACATTTAAAACATTAGAATACCATTGAAATACAAGACACAAAAAGTTGTAAAGATTTGGACATTCCCAAAAGTGGTGAGCAAGTGTACCCTCGGCAATCTTACACCTGTTACATAAAAGCGAAATATTTGGGAAAATGTTATGCAGTTTAACCTTAGAATAGTGCAATCTAAGTGTGACCTTAGATTGAAATAACTGAAGCCTCGAGTTTATAGAGCAGGATTTTATGCTTTTTAGCGCTCCGTCCCAGACATAGTCAGCTATTCCAATGTTTAAGTCTTTTTCCCAGGCTTGCTTTATTTTTAAAGTAGATTTGTCCTGCCAGTCTAAAAATATTCCCACAAAAGATGAAATCAGGTTTTTAGCTTCTGGTGAGCCCAGCAAAGTTTTGGACAATGAATCATCTGCGGGCAGGGACTCAAAGGATAGTATATTCTGTCTGACATAATTCCTCAACTGCAGATACCTGAAGAATTGAGCTTTCGACAGTGAAAACTTTGATACTAGCTGATCAAATGAAGCAAAGTGACCATTTATATAAAGGTCCTCTACTGTTACTATTCCCTTCCGGCTCCAATCTCTGAATGCTGAATCTGTGAACGATGGGGGAAGGCATGATTATGCCAGATTGGGGCATGTAAGGTCGTGCTCGGTAGTTCACAGGCCTTCCTAATTTGGTTCCAAATTCTCTGACCGTTGGACAGGATAAAGTGGTCTCCTCTAAAGGAGGCAGGCGGTCTGGGAGAAGAGAAAAGGAAGGCAGTAAGAGAAGTTTTTGGGGCCAAGCTTTTTTCAATGGCCAACCAGGGGGGCAGATCAGTTCTAACGTCTTTTTCATATGTAAATTGCCAATACACCATGACTCTAGCATTGGCAGCCCAGTAATAATGTAAAAAACATGGTAACCCCAGTCTGCCATGCTCCCTGGGTTTCTGAAGGTGGGTTTTTGAGATCTTATGTGCTTTATATCCCCAAATGAAAGGCATTATAATAGAATCAATTGACTTAAAGTAAGATTTAGGAATATAAATTGGCACATTCTGAAATAGATACAGGAATCTCGGCAGGGAGACCATCTTTACTGCGTTCACACGGCCAATAAGTGAGATAGGTAAAGTTCTCCATTTCGCTATGTTCTCCTTTAGTTTGTTCAACCTTTCCGTAAAATTTAACTTAAAAAGTGTCTTTGGGTTTTTAGATAATTTAATGCCCAGATACTTTATACTGACCATATTTGTTTTAAACTGCGTATTGTAAAGGAATGTTGGGTCCAGATCTGCTGTTAACGACAAGAGTTCACTTTTTTGCCAGTTTATGGTGTAACCCGAGACTTCGCCAAAATAATTAATTAGCTGGAGTAGGTGAGGGATGGAATTCTCGGGGTCGGCTACAAAGAGGGCAATGTCATCTGCGTACAGAGAAATCTTATGGTCCATCCCACCTAGTTATATTGGCTTTATAAGTGCGTGCCCTCTTATGCTAATAGCCAGGGGCTCGATGGCCAACGAAAAGAGGAGAGACAGCCGTTTATTTTTGTATCACTCCACGAATCAGCTGCTTGACTCAGAACTACTACGGATTATTCAAGATACACAAGAAAACAAAAATTAACGTCTGTCTGGCGGCAAACTAAAGCTGTGGAAAAAATCTCAGTTTAGAGTACAATTGAAGGGATGTTTAGGTTTAAAGATATTTTCTGGCATTTTTATGCTTTATTGATAGTGTAGAGACAGAGTTGAAATGGGGCAGAGAGCGGAGTGACATGCAGAGAACGACCGCGGGCTGGAATCGAAGGTTTTAATTTACTATTTATATGCGAGTATTTATTCGAAAAAATGCTTTTCTTCTGGCCCCCTCTGCACAATACTGGCTTCTGCTACAGCAAGATCTTCCCTAAACTCCTTAAAATGACTGTGCTGACCGCCAGCTCCATAAGGTTACACACTTACTATGCCTAAGTACCACATTCAACCCCACTTCAAAAATACTGAACAATCCCTTTAAGGTCTCACCAACACTTTACACCGATGACTGAATGGTTGATCAGATAAATAGTGTCAAATCTAATGTTTTTAGTGATACAGAGCGTTTTTCCCTCATCATTTGAATAACATGGCTGTAAGTACAACAGAAATGTTTGGGCTATCACAAATATTATCAGCCTTTGCAGCTTATCATTGTACAGACGCTCATTGCCCATACATGGGTGGTACTGTTTCTGCTGATCTTAAAAACCTGACAGATTGTGATTGCAGCAAAGACATTATCGGCTGAGGGAAAACTGTGTCAAATTCACAACGGTGTTAACTGTTTTTATCTCAGTTGAGACACTTTAAGAGGGTCATAGTTTTGTTCTGGGCATTGGTGATAAGATGACGCAAACGCTGCATGTGTAATGAGGATGGGTTATTTGATGGATGTGCTAGTGCATTAAAGGAGCACTCCACTAATTTTAAACATATAGGTCAGTTTTACTCATCAGGGAACGTGCTACTTAGCCCGTGATAACAGTTGTATAATGTCTTCCATAACCCTGATGATGTCACAGTCATGTCACGAGGGTTACATCAGCTCAAGCTTGGAGATTGCAACTTAATAACAGAAAGTCTGTGAATGTATCTGTAAGGAAGGGTTTAATCAAAGACACTATCAGTTGTTATGATTTTATTTATTATGAAAGCTACTTGGCCTTCAAGGATAAGGCGCTTGTTATTAAAGATGGCATCATCCACAACTGCCTCAAGTCTTTCCACAATATCAAGTAATGAGGAGAAGATTTATTTATTTATTTATTCTATAGTACTTCTTCTTCGTCTTTTAACAAGTGCATTACCCCAGGAAACCCACTATAAAAATGCAGATGGCCATTAAGGTTGTTCGTTCTTTGCTACGGTGACTCGCTCCCATGTAGATGTAAAAGGTCCATTCTAAGGAAATAAAAGAAACAACCACTTTTATTTTAAAGCGAATTACACTCATTAAAACATAATTACTAATATTATTTTCCATTTCCACCAAGTCTTATGAAAAATGCCAATACATTCTACAGACTGCACCTCAATATTTGAACTAGTCTGTTTATCCATGATTATGCATGTAAATATATTGGAGAAGTTCAACCGGCCAATAGATATCGCATACACTGAAAGCATGAAACCTAATTTAATACATGATGGAAGTTCTCAGTATTTCCTATCATTTTCAAGATACTGTAGATAATATTCAGAATCAATGGCAAAACCTGAAGACATTGAGGTGCCTATTTCTGCAAGATTTTGGATAGAGAATTATGTTGTATCATTGAATGGGGATCTTGTGGTTCCAGGAGTGTGTTTTGTCTGTTACAGTAAGCTCACCCTCACTGTGAGGGGTGGAGCAGTGTGGGAGGAGCACAGTACATTAAAAAATTAATCTCCTCTCATATAAAATTAGGATGAACCACCATTGTCCATTGTGCCACACGAGGAGCTCTGCTGTAGAATGTATCTCACTCATACACTGCCGATCATTGGAGGATTAACTGTGGTGTTCCACCTGCTGAGACTGGCCTGGAGATGCTGGTGTGGATTCAGAGAGTTTGTTTTGTCAGAGCTCTGGCAAGTGGATTTAAGGAAATATGGTCAATGGGCAGGTAATTTCAAAGGAAACGTGCTTGATGATATACTACAAGGTGCTAACATTGCACAATGTGACCTGTGTAAGATGTAAGGTGTGTGTGTGTGTGTGTGTGTGTGTGTGTGTGTGTGTGTGTGTGTGTGTGTGTGTGTGTGTGTGTGTGTGTGTGTGTGCCTGCACGCATCAGACTTTCTGTGACGTCTGTTTGATAAAGTTCCTGGTAAGCTTTTCACATTCCAACCTAATGGGACCTGTCTGTCTCATTGCTTGCTAACATGTCAGCCCTCTGCAGAAAGCACACATAAGCTTCAAGCCCGCATTGTCCATCTTCTTTAGCTAAGATGGTGCAGTTTCGTTTGTGACACTTTTTACTGATGAAAAAAAACTAATTCGGTTTACACAGAAAAAGAAAGAAAATAAACTGTGCCATTTGTCTTGGGTGAGACTACTCATTCTGACTACAAGATCATTTAGAAGTTATTGAAAGGTTTCTGCTCATAGTGACAGGCTTATAATAATATTCAATGTTCATACCTAATCTTTACATTTCAGATTGGGGTATACATCTTGTAAACTTCTGTTATGAGTTGATAAAACAAACGAGCATATAGGTTTTAATATTCAATAATGAATTTGAAGTTGATTATGCATGCCTGTGTTTTATCCTGTATGCAGTTGTCACTGGCGCCACAGAAGGCATTGGTAAAGCTTATGCCTGTGAGGTGAGTCTCCAACTTCCCCTCTGAAAATATTTATCTATACCATTTAGTCCAGATTTGGAACTCTGGGACAGTTAGTTGATATTAGTTAAGCTATTTAAAATGGAGGATTCTTGCCAAACTTGTCCATCTGCATGTCTCCTTGTAGCTGGCACGAAGAGGTCTGGATATTGTTTTGGTGAGCAGATCTAGTGATAAGCTTCACATGGTTGCCAAAGAGATAGGTAAGTCAAATAAAAAGCAAAATGGTGTTTCCCAGTTACAATAAACACATGTGTCTCTCCAGGTGCATTCCACATCGGAAATAATAATCCAAAATATTATTTATTTTCTCCCTCAGAGGATCAGTACGGTCAACAGACTCGCACCATCCAAGTGGACTTCACCTGCGACCACAGTATCTACCCTGCAATTGCCCAAGAACTGCAGGGACTGGAGATTGGAATTCTAGGTAAGACGACCAACCAATTACAGAGCAGAAGGGAAAGTACCAGGAAGTTATTCTGATGCTTTATAAATGGAGACATATTATTAAAAAAAAACATCCTCTAGAAAAAATAAGAAGCACACTGGACCAATCTCACTGTCAATGGTTTAAACAATGACAACAGGGAGAAGAAATAATATTTTGGCCCTATATGCTCAAAGAAATAGTTCATCAATTAAGGGAATGCACTTGTTTCCTTTCTTGCAGAGAGTTAGATACAAATAACAGTATCCCTCTTATGACAAGACACCAGCAAGTGACTGTCGTCATATTTGTCAAACACATGTTAAAAGGGTATCGATTCTCATTTAGTAGGTTTATTTCCCAAAATGTAAAACAAGTCTTTTAGAAGATGTGTTTTCTTCTTCTGTTGAAGGCTAATTCAACCACCAAGTTATTGAACATGATCAATGCAAAATGCATGCGCTGACCAACAGGCCAAACAGTTAAAGCGGGAATGAATAGATTCATTAATGATTGCTGCATAATTTTCTTGTTTGTGTCTTTATAACCCACACAGTTAACAATGTAGGGATGATCTGTTCGGATAATTTTGCTTACTTTCTGGAGGTACTAGACACTGAAGAGGTACGTTTTTGTGTTTATAATACACAGGACAATTCTTTTTTTTCAGCTCAAGTTTTCTCTCCGATTTGTAACTGCAATATTTTCCCTTTTGTGTTTATTTTTTTGCTAGAAAATCAATAAGATGATCAACTGTAACATGCTATCTGTCCCTCAGGTAAGATATATTTGTACTATGTGAATATATGCTGAATGACTGTGTTTATAAGTGCTTTTAATGTTCAGGCATCTACAGTATTTGCACAGTTTTGGTGTTTCATAACAAAAGATGATAATGATTTATATTTGCTTCACTCAGATGTCCAGGCTGGTCCTTCCAGACATGGTTAAAAGGTATTGTCACACACACATCTAGAAGTCAACGTTGTTGCACACAAAGAATTGTGGGTATTGGTGACACATTTATTTAACTTTTTATCTTCCATCTCCTTCCCAGAAAGACGGGCCTGATCATCAATATCTCCTCTGAGATGGGCGTCCGTCCACAGCCTTTGTTGTCCCTTTACTCGGCCACTAAGGTACTTTCTATTCCAGATATTCTGTCACTTATTTGCAAACATGATATTCAGACACATCCTGACCAGATTACTCACACATTCACTGATAAGTGCACATTCATGACTCATGACACTATACTCTCCCACTGGTCTGTGTGTTTTTTGACATTGACTTTTTTCTCTATTTCAGACCTTTGTAACATATTTCTCTCAGTGTCTTCATGCTGAGTACAAGTCGATGGGAATTATTGTTCAGGTATGTGAGTATGTATGCGACACAAAACTAAATTCTTAAACTGAACTGAATATTGCAAAGCTCATTCTCATGTTTATGATTATACAAGAAACAACAACATCATCATCTTAAGAAGGGAATTCTGGCTGTTATTTAACTCTAATAAAAGTATTTGAATCATAGCCCAAGATATAATTAAGCAATAATAAAAAGAAATAAAAAAAAATGTAAAGGATTTCTCTAGAAACAAAATGGTTGTATTACACTGACACTTTTGTCATTTATTTCAACTACCTACAGTCCGAAAGATTTTACAGTTGAAAAAAAATGGTGCTCTCTAGTGGACTAGCCATGTAATGGTGACACTTTTTCTAAATCAACTCAAATGCATTTTTCTAATGCTATTTCTTATAACTTAACAGCAGACATGTATTCATATACCAATGTGTTGGGGATTAGTTTGTATTTACAGAAACGGCCTTCAAACAGACTATACATTTTTTTTGGGGTGTAACTGTTTTTTTGTTAGACAAACATATGATAATCTTAAAAGGAAATTACATCAACACCCAATATGTCTTCCTATTTGGAAAACAGGCAGCTTATTAAATTAACCTTTGCCCTCTTGCTGCTCTCTCTGATTCCGATTACCTTCGTCTTTTATGGGCCTGCCTGTAAAGTAAAGCTGCATCAAACGCACTATGCTCTGGATAGTGCTCCATAATGCTAACCCTAACCTCTCTGTCTGCAGTGTGTGGCCCCCTTCCTGGTGTCTACCAACATGACACAGAACATGGCGGTCAACTGCCTCGTGAAGAGCGCCTCTGCGTTCGCCCGGGAGGCTTTAAACACTGTGGGTCACTCCAGCTACACCAGTGGCTGCATGTCCCACGCATTACAGGTCAGAGGGATGAGAGAATATGTTGTGATCACTTACAAACTGTCAACTACTGCAATATATATACATCTCTCTTTCTCTTTCCCCTTCATCCCTACAGAACATGGCCCTCACAATACTGCTGCCAGACTGGCTACGGATGTCATCAGTCCTCATCAGAAAGCTACGGAATATTAAAGAAATACAGAATATATGAAATATAATAGGAAAAGGAGCAGTCATAAGAGATTCACTTCACTGCACTTCTTACATAGTACATAGGATGTGCACAATATCATAGCAAGGTTTTTACATAAGCTACTACTTAGCATGTTAATACTGTGAAAATGTGTACGATTATTTATTGCATTTATTTATCTATGCATTTTCAACATCCTCATTCACTGGACTGCTAAGTATCACTGGGTCGCATAACAGAGCATATCTATATTTATATTATTTCACCCGACATATTTACAGACAAAGTTCCTGTTATTGTATTGCATTGAAGCAAATGTTTAAATACACATTTTATGTTAAGATGTGACAATATTACATTTTCAAAGATGACAGTGCACAGTATATTTAACACGTTAACTCCTATCACAAATAGCAGTCTAATATGTTTAATATTTAATAAACATCAGCATAAAAATGTCACTGCTTTAAGGCTTTCTTATTGACCATTAACTGCAGCTCAAGCTGGAACATGCCCAAAGGGCAAAGCCAAGTCGTGCCGTCAGCTCTTTCAGCAAATTCCGATTTGTTTTGTTCAAAGGTCCCCGCAAGTGTTGCTACACTGTAAAACAAAACATGACGCAAACACAGTAACATTTTATTCCGTACTTTATAAATATGGTAAATGAATTGTTAAACGTGTGTTAAACTTGCTCTGGTTTGTTAAGAATCAGTGTTGATCCTGCTCCTGACTGAGACTGCAGTAGGTTGGACCTTCATAGTTATCATGAATGTAACCCTTTTTGGTGTCTTTCTGTCTGTATTGTGAAGCACACAAATCCAATACATTTTCCACAAACAACAGCAACAAATGCTGTTCTCAGCATCTGAGATCAAACAAACAAAATGGTTTCCCTTGTGACAACAAAAGAACACACGTTTGTGTAAGTGCATTGAAAACAGGAATCTGAACCCAAATACCGCTTAGAAACAAAAAGTCTTTGGATTGGCTAAAAAACAACAAGCAGCAAAAATACACAGGAGGAGTTTAAAATAGCCTTTAGCAACTCAACCAGGAAAACAAGTTTTTTTACGGAGGTCCATAGTTTTTTACAAAACACTACATAGGTCATTATCAGTTCATCCCTGAAGTTCTTTATATATAGACATTTATATATTCATATCTGAGATGACCCGTATTCCTCAAAGCAAATAGTGGTTTTGTTCTCAGGAGTCTTTGACACATTGTTATTTCTGTCTTGTATCAAAAGACAGGCCTAAAGCTAATGCAAACCGGATTTTATAGCAACATTAATCGCACCAACAAACATAAGTATACCAACATTTTGTGGCTTAATCTCCTAGCCCATTCAAGTATATGAAACATAGGAAAATATCCTATTTGAATGCAAAAAAGCACTCGACTGTGGTCCTTCTCTAAACTTTGGTAAAACGACAAAAACGAGCTGTATTAGGTGATAGCTTACTGCTGCTACTGTACTTAAGGTGTTAATAATTTAACATGTAACCAGTGGTTATACTTGGTGTAACTTAGCTGTCGGATAAGACTTTGCTGCATGTATCATAATATCAAATGAATCAATGATCGTGCATGCTCACAGATCAGTGTATGTGACCGGGGTGACACCGTGAATGAAGAGCGTTGGCCCTAAGCTGTTGGTCACGGCCTCCAGCTGAGCTAAGTACTGCATAGCCTGGCTGTGGTGAGCGGGGGGGCGAGGTAGGTACAGGAAGCGGACAGCGGCCTGCGAGCTGTGCTCCATCAACATACAGTTCACCGCTGACAGGAAGTGCTCAGACAGGGCCCCCCCCGCCGCCGGCTCCTTGTCTGGCTGGATGTGGTGCTGCACCACAGTGTCCCAGGGCACGATCTTAATGGAGGCCCTGATCCTCAGCTTCCTCAGCAGCTCTCTGAAGGTCTCCTCGTTCACCACCCAGCCCTGGTCGCTGGACTCTGTCTCCACGTTGAGGAAGATCCTCATGCGGGCGTGGCGCCATTTGCTGGACATGTTGAGCACGCAGGCCATCTGCAGCAGGAAGAGGCTGCACACGTCCTCGTAGTCTCGGCTGCCCGGCTGCAGCAGGTTGAGAGGCCACACATCTATGGTCCTGTCCAACCCGTCCATCTTACAGTCCTTGCCCTCTCCCTCCAGCTGGAAGAAGTAGCGGCCCAGGCACACGTTCTTGTTCATTTTGACGGCGTCGGACACGATCCCGACGTACTCCTCCGGTGACAGCCAGCGCGGGCTCTCCACGTGTCTCACCGGGGGGAAGTGAGCCTGCAGCGAAGGCAGGTCCACGCCGAAGTTGTACTCGTCCTCACTCCCTCCTTGTCCCAGAGAGGAGTCGCAGAAGGCCGTGTCCTGCAGAAAGAAGTCCTCGGGAGTGCAGCCGTCATAGAAACCTAAAACCAACGTGTTGGGCTTCATGCCGCCTTGTAGAGAGAAGTGGAAAAAAAACAGAGAGAAGTGAACAAGAGTCAGCAGTTTTAAAACCACTATTACCTTCCATCATACCGTTTTGAGTTATTGGTTTATACAAGGAATTGCTTAAGGTTCTCATACCATCAGAATATCAAACGGGCCCATGCCTATCACCAAGTGCAGAGAAGAGCAGTGTTGTATGTGAAGATAAGTATGTACAGTAGGGGCTCACCCAGGCCTGTGATGCGCAGCAGATGCTGTGTTCCCTGTCTGACAGAGGGAGACAGCGTCAGGTCTACAAAGGCCTTCACTCCCAGTTTATCAACCAGGCTCAGCCAGAAGTTGTACTGCTGCTGGACCGGGTCTGATGGAAGGGTGTCTAAAAAGGAGGAACAAGAATGAGTTTGACAATTGAATATTACTAGTAAAACAATACCTTATACCCTGGACAGTATTTATATCATTGCAGTTTTAAGACAGTTTTTACTGCTCTGTATACAGTTTTTATACAGAATTCTGCTAGACATATTTGTAATTTTGTTTTTGTTTTTACTATTCTCAAATATTAAATGTTTTTATAATTTGTAAACGGCCTCAACACAAAAAGGTTGGGAACCACTGACTGGTTTGATCTTTAATAATGTGTCGTATTTTATATGCTTAATGATTGTCCTGCTTTTTTTAAAGATATCAAATCTTATTCTGGAAAGTGCAGAGGATGCACTTAATATTTAGTAAGTTTAGTAAGTAGAAACTTAAAAGCAGCAGAAAACAGAAATACTCAATTAAAAATCAAGTACCTCTAATTTGTACTTCAGTAATCAGTATTTGACTAAATGTACTTAGTTTCTTTCCACCAATGCAAGTAGATGATCTAAATCCATTGTTTGCAAAGTATCCAAATGGTCACCGGGGGCAGATTGGCAAACTGTGAGTTAGTGAACGAATGAAACAGTATGTCTACAACAAATGTATCCTTTTGCAATAGAATTTCTTATGGTTAGAAAAGGATACGGATGCACCTGTAGAGTTAAATAAATGAGGAGCTTCTCATTTGGCTGGTTTAAACTGTCAGGCCTGATGCCACAGTGCTACAGAGAAAAGCTATTCTCTCATTCATAATGCAAGAGAAGCAGCAGATGGAAAGGGAAAGCCCACTAGGTAGCCGTCCGCGTGGGGTGCCTGTGGAATTCAGGTAAGCCAATCACAGCTGGTATATAACTTTGCTGATATGCAACCTACTTTATGATCACATGATGCCATGTTGTCACAATACATCAGTGAAATGCTTCCAGCCACATGAAAAAAGGCCAAAGTTGGGTTTTACCTGGATCTAAAACCTGCAGCATGTCCTCATTTCAATCAGTCAATAAACCTGAACAAAACTAAATATCGTCACAGAACATACTAAGCCAATTTTCTTTAAATGTGCACATGGAGTCACAGTATGACAGTGGTTACAGAGCAGGTTTATTTTTGTTCAAAAGAGAGTTCAGCTTCGGTTGAGTGGTGAATCAACAGGAGGAAAATTATTCCGAAGATAAGAATAATTTAATAGTGTTGACTGCAGATGGCCCAAAAACAGACCAACCAGCACAGAGCATATTACCCAGATCTCCCAGCTGCACATGGCCCAACACGAACAGGCCTCCCTTCTTCAGCTGGTTGACAAAGAGGATGAGTTGACAGGACGAGCGAGGGTTGGCCACCATCAGCAGCACCTGCGGCCTCCAGAACTTCACGTGGTCTTTCCTCACATCCAGCATCAGCAGATACTTACGCACCTAAACCAAAAAGGAAGGTTAGTAAGTAAGTAAAAAAAAGTCTATTGGTAACACGTCACAATAAGGGTACATTAATAACGTGTGAGTGAATGCTATTAACGGTTAGTTAATGCAAATTAGGCATTAACTAACTGTCGATTAATGTACCCAACCCTTATCGTAAAGTCTTACAATAATTTTTTTATATATTGCCTTTCACAGATATAAAATCAGAGGTAAAAGTTGCCAACATTAAAAATAACAACAAAAATACACAAAACAAACATGATAAAAAGTAATACAAAAATAAAAGCAAAATAAGCAGGCGGCGACAAACAGCGAGTTTAAGATTAAGGCAGCGCGATGAATGAAAGAAGAGTGAAACGGAGCCATAGTTTGGTTGCATTAACCGAAATGTCTGTCTGAATAAAAAAAAATTCAGCCGTTTCATAAATAGTTCACGTGATTCAAGAGATCTCAGTTTTAATGGGGAGGGCATTCTAAAGATTTTGACTGAAAATGTGGGTTTCATTTCATGCGCGCGCCTGCCTCCAGATAGTATACTGTACCTGGTGGAAGATGAGAGCCTGGCTGATGTAGCCCCAGCTGCTGGTGGGCGATCTATAGTGGAGGAAGAGCAGCAGCAGTAACAGCAGGACGATGCTGCCCGAGGAGTACACAGGGTTGATGACGAACATCATCACCAAACAGCTCAGCAGACCCAGCAGGCAGGTGTGCCAGGAGAAGAACTGGAAGGTCGGTCTGTTAAACACACACACACACGGAGAGAGAGAGAATATAAAAACTGAGGCAGCGGCACTCATGACATACAAAGGCCGAAAAGAGGCAATACATATGAATTTTACTGTCCCTTTAAGATATGACAATATTTTATATCAAATTGAGGCGGATCAGATTAATTAATGTCAATTGAGCTGAGGACTAGTGCTAACATTTATGGCTTTGTAAATTTCAAGTTTTGAGCCACATCTAACTAAAATAATTACATTTAAGTTTGTATATAAATGTATTCACAGATCTCTAGTTTATTACCCTTTTTATCTGTGTTTTTTAAATAGCCATGCTCATAATTTCCTTCAGCCTCAATGTATTTTTGTGTTTTTCCTGAATGACATGAAGAAGAATATTGAATAAATTTTTTTTTAATATGATTGATGGACAGTATGATACTGATATATGTCAGTAGAGATTTCTACTTTACCAGTGATTGACTTTTTATATTACCTGAAATTGGGTGCTGACGCCCACTCAAGAGCCAAACAGGCCAGGTCAACCGCAGCATAGGCAAGCAGGTAGAACACAGTCACCAAGGCTGCTATAGAATTGAGCTGGCCTGCAAAAACTACACACTGGAACAAAAACACACCACAGCTTAGGACACCGGTTGTAATTCTGAACATACAAGAAGAATGCACAGAAACCTGCGCTAACCTGTGCCAGAGCCCAGGTGTACAGCACTGCAACCCATGGGTTCCCCGAGTTCGATGTGATGGTGGCTGGGGCTAGCGGTAAACCTGCGAGGAAGAACAAAAGTCTCTAAGAGAATGACTCATAGTGCACATATACAAGGACCTGATGTGAGGAGGAAAAAAGCTCAAGCCCTCACCAAACAGATGATCCAGGGCCAGAGCGTGAAGGATACGCGACGCTCCGATCATGGAGCACATCGCGGCCGACAGAGAGGCGCAGTATATCCCCACGGTGACGAACGGCGGCCAAAGGTTTATCTTCTGGAGGAACCCATAATCCTGAATCAACAGGGTCCTAAAGAAATAGAAACACACGGCAATACACAATTGTCGATCTCTCTTGTGACTTAGTAAACCTGGTCTAAAATAGTAAAAATGTATATATGATATTAAAGTTGGGTGTCTCAATACGCTTTTACAAAAAAACTGATTGAAAATGAATGTTTGTAAATATTATTAAACTTTGTAAAAAAAAAGAAACTAGACCTTCTGACAAGACTTTGTGGGCCTGGCTGTATCAAACATGGCAACAGTCATTGTTTTTATAGAAATTTTGTGCAGAGAACTGCCGTGATTGGTTCAAAATACTTATTGTGTAATGAAAACCAGAGCATAGCCCGCTTCATCTAAATCAAAATAATGTAAAGCTTAACAAACTTAAATAAAAATATCTTTAATGTGGATTGATAACTATGCCTAACTCTTTTCAGATGGTTACTATCATGCAACTAACTCTCCAAATTACTTAGAAGGATTTTGTGGATTTTGGTTTTCAGGGGCTTTCATAGTGTTGTCTGCAGAATGATTTCAGACCTGTCACAGGTGGCGCCGACCAAGATGAAGAGGAGGACGTATACCACGAACGTGTAGAAGACGGCTACGATGGTGCCTTTAGGGATGGACACACTGGGAGTCTTCAGCTCGCCTTCACACACGGAGGAAAAACAAAACATCAGGGTGTGGGCATTGTGTGGACTTGCAAAGTGAAGATTTACAGAAGTGTAATATGTGTTTTAAACACAACTCTGGTTTGACATCATTCTGCATGGTGACATAAAAAGAAAGAAAGACATGGCATGATGGAAAAATTAAAGTTTAAAAATCACACTAAGAGTACCAAAGTATCACCATCTGACTGTAGTCAAAGTAAAAGTATTGTTTTGCAGACAAATGGCCGTAGTGAATGTTATAGTTTTATACATTATATTATTGGATTATTAATATTGATGAATTAATGTGTAAGGAGAATTGTATTGTTGTAGTTCAACAAGGAGCTAACTTAAGCTACATTATGAACTGTTTTATAAAACTCAATATTTATTTTATGTTTTGTAATTACAATCCTAACTTAACTAAAGCATTGAAGGTACAATGTTTCCCTGTGAAATATGGTTGAGTAGAATAAGAAGTATAAAAATAGGAATAGTCAAATACAAACTATCAGGGGCGCCCTTAGCTCAGTTGGTAGGGCGTCCCCCCCATTCCAGCCTGCGGTCATTCTCTGCATGTCACTCCCCTCTCTGCCCCATTTCAACTCTATCTGTACACTATCAATAAAGCATAAAAATGCCAAAAAAAATATCTTAAAAAAAAAAAAATACAAACTATCTCAGTTAATGTGCTTTGTTACAGTCCACCACCTGCAGTGACACTCTTCACTACAACTCAATTATGGTAAGACAACAACAAGCTTTAACCTGACATGTTGGCTCCGGCCATGATGCCAGTGCAGCTGGTGAACATGACGGCGAACACGGTGGCGAAAGACATGACCGAGTTGGTGCTGTAGTCCAAAGAGTAACCAGCTGCAGTGAGAAGAATGAGGAACAAGAGTTACCTTTTATTAGATGCTCCTAAATGTATAAGCGCCGCATAGCTATTCTAGTGCATGTTTACTTTCACATCCTCCTTGCTAACGTTAACCTTGTGCAACCGATAATAACTCACAGCCCAGGTTGTTCCTCAGAGTGGTGACATTGTAGCCCGTGTAGCTGGCGTTGTAGCGTAAGGTCTGGTTGCCCGGCCCCTGGCGCGTGATGACAAAGTTCAGAGGTTTGACCGCCACCGAGCTGACGAAGATGGTCAACAGGGATACGGTGACCAGCAGCAATATGATGAAGGATGTGCGCGAGTAGATGTGGGCGCCCACCAGACACACCAGCAGACACAGCAGAAGCACCACCGAGGAGTAGAGCACCGTGTACCAGTAACCATGAGGAAGCACGCGCACGCCCTCAGATACAGCTGACTCTATAACACAGGAAAAACAGGCAGGAAACAGAGAATCAAGAATAAAAAAGAAAGAGAAACCGAACATAATAGGGTTGCACAATATATCAAAAATGTATCGGTATCGCGATATTCGAGGTATATGCATCGCAATGACTGCTTCAACTGCAATGAAGTGTTGCCTATTACTTGTGCCTCTGTATGTCAATATATTTGGTCATTCAGGTGTAGCCTACCAGAAAATGTTGTAAAATGAAGATCTTTTGCAAAAGTGATCAATAAAAAATTAAATAATAAACACTGTTGAATATTGCTATCGTTTGAAATGGAAATAATGCATTTATTTCTTTCAGTGATATTTTTCATTGTCTTCAATGGCTACTTACTGTCTGGGGTCTATGTTGGCAGGGAACTCAGAGCAGAAAGACAATAACACTGTATTTTGGAAATATTGGCTTATTTATCGTGATATTGTCATGGCAATATTCAACAATGTTTTCGCATATCGCAAATTTTCCTGATATCGCGCAGCCCTGGAACTAAACCAACAACTTACCAGGATCTGCACCAAACACGTCAAGTATCGCCTCCACAAGACCAAGAACATACTCTCCACATGCGCACACTTTGGCCAGGAAAAACATCAAACCAATGCTGCCTCCAAACTCTGGGCCAAGAGACCTGCTTATCATGTCTGGTCACATTTAGTTAAGGTTGATCAAGGTCTCAAATGAAGTGAGGGAAGCTGTCTGCAATATCAAATAGCATTCAGGTAAAAACGAAGGATACAATAGGCTCCACCGCCCTGTATAGCACCATTGGTGGAGATGGCACAGATGGATAGTATTGTGAGAGATACGATGGTGTAGGCCACAATCACCATTAAAAGACCCTGCAGCAGCCCAGCGTGACCAACCACAAACCCTGCACGAGAGATGACGTCAGCATTAGTCTCCACTGTACAGCACAATCATTTGTTTATGCTCTAAAAAGTGACACAGACAAACAGCCATTGTCTGTTAAACACCAAAAACAGATTTGAGTTTTTTTTTATTATTTTTTATACACGTATCACTCACCAGTTCTCAGGAACAGCACAATGCTGAACATGGACAGGACTGTGGGCACCATCACCCCGAAAAAGGTGTTGAGCTTTCGAGGGTCCTCCTTACTTGGGGACCCGGAGCCAGACTCGGGGCTGGCGTCTGACTCTGCGCCGCATGTCACCGCCAGGCCACATACCCCTGAGCTGATGAGAGGGCTACGCTCGTTTGACATGGTGGCTGAGAAGAGTCTGGGACCAGTCTGAGAAAAAAAGATATGAGATAGAAATATAACTTCAGTAGAATAAAACAAAAACGGTTTAAAGGTCACATATTATGCTAATTTTCAGGTTCAAAATTGTGATTTGGGTTTCTACTTGAAACTGTTTTCATCGTATAGTGTCTGAAAAAAAAGTCTTTGTTTCGCCCAGTGCAATTGCTGAATCTTCCCTATTCAGCCTCTGTCTGAAATGCTCTGTTTTGGCTAAACACCTGCCTTCCAAAAAGCCTCGTCTGCAGTGATTGGTCCAGTCCCCCATGGGGCACAGGCATTGACAGTTAGGGTGTATTCACACATGCCGTGTTTAGTTCGGTTGAAACGAACTCAGATGCACTTCCGCCTTCGGTGCGCATCTTTCAGACATGTGTGAATACAGCAATCGCACTCGGGGGCGGACCAAACAAGCGGTCCGAGACCCAGCTGAAGAGGTGGTCTCGATGCGCTTCAAAACGCACTCTGCTGCAGTTCGTATGTGGTGTGAATTTGGCCGGACTCGATCCGACCCAATTGCGGGAAGCACTGCGCCTTTTCTTTATTTTCTTTTTTAATAAATCGCCATCAGCTTCACATTTTGGGAAAGTGTTGTTGTCGCCATTGTTAGGAAGATTAGTTGTGGTTTGACCGGGAGCCCCGAGCGAAAATATTACAGTTGATAATGACGCGTACACATGCTGATGTGTTCAGCGATCAGATGGAGAGGAGCGTCTCCCGTAGCCTACAGTGCCAACAGGTTCACGCTGCGCTTTGCATGAAGTGTGTTTTTATTTGTCTTCCCTACGGGACTGTCAATACTGTCCCCGTGTCAGTTTGGAGCTGAACTGCGCCGACACCCAGCCGATACAGCTTAATCAGCTGTGTGTCAGTTTGAGCCTATTCCTCGCGAGCCGCGCGTCCAGCAGCAAAAATACAGTAAAAATTATCACATCGTTGGCTATAAGCCACATAACGTGACATTGACATGGGGCTACATATTATAACCATATGAAACAACAATAATTTGATGTTTTTCTTCTTTATTTATAGGTTAGATGTAGGCCTTTTTATTATTTTTAACCCCATATTATATCAATGATAAATTCGCACTTCGTTCTTCCTGCTTCTCTCCACCCCAGAATGTCTGTCCAATGAATGAATGACCTCAGATCACGTGTGGTTTTGCTTCGTAATGCTGGTTCACTTGCAAAAGGGGCAATATGAAAGTGGACCACACCAAACAAAACAAATCTAAATTCTATTTGGTCTGGACCAAAGCAAGTGAACTAACAGACTTTCCATGTGTGAATACACCCTTAGATTCAGGGTATCTGGGGGTATGCTTAACTCAGGTGGAGGTTGTAATGAAGTAGTAGGTAATGAGGGGCATGGCTTCTCTACTTATGACATCATAAGGGGAGATCTATCTGAATGGGGTTTTTGAACACATGTTTTCAGAATGTGGAGAGGGTTGTTTTTTTCTCATACTTTGGGACTCTATAGACACACCGGGGGACCATGTGAATGTTGAAAAACCATGAAAAGGGGCATTTTGCATAAAGGTGACCTTTAAATACCTGGCTGTGCAGCACTGTCTGCTTAGTAGAAAATAAAAGTGGTGTATTTGTACATCACAGCCTCAGTCAGTTTATAGCGTTGTGTGTGTGTGTGAAACATATCGCTCTCCATCATTAAGCCCCGCGGGCAAATATACCTCATGCACAGCTCTCATTTTCCCCTAACAGACGGGTCATGATTAAGAGAAAGCCTGTAAGGTAAAATACATCACATGCCTCGCACACGGTCCCCTTTTAGATAAGCTTTTGTTCACCAGTGTGTGCTCGTGTTAAACATGCTCCAATCTTTAAGGGCCAAAGTGACTTGAAGAGACCACAAGTAGTAGTTTTTCACAGAGGACTTGAACTAAAATCAAAACAACAGTGCTAACACAAATAGCTAGCTTACGACTGGTTTATTGTCCGATCATGCTGCCTTTGCTCTATATGTCATGTGTATATTTGAATGAACATATTACTGCTCTTTTATCACTGTAATATTGCACATTTTGTTATTTCGGTCACTCTCTATTATTTCTCCCCGTTATTTTTTTTTTTTCTTCCTATGATTATTAATTTATTTCAAAATCTTGTATTGTATGTAGGCTAACTATTGTACTCTTGTTTCGAATCAAGCTTATGAGCGTGAGCGAGCCACAAGCACACAGGCATTTGGCCTTTTGACATTAAAAACACATCATGTGCACAGGAGCACACGTCATGCAGTGTCTTGTGAATGTAACAGGCCTCAGGTTAAAAAAAATTAAAACTTCAAGAGAGTTGCACAGCTTCTGAGCAAGTGCAAATATTAGAAATCTAAACCCTGAACATATGTAGATAATGCAACACAACATGAGCAATCATTTGTTTAAAATTCACAAAACGAAGTTGTCAAAAAAAACATATTTGTCTGTTCTATTGCTTTTCTCACTCCCCCTCTCTGCATCCTTTTACAACACAAAAGATCTGAAGCACTGAAACGCCACCAGAGTAGAACCTGAGAGTGGAGTGTTGTGACCGTAGCTCCCCTTTAATGAAAGCTCACACCTCAGGTTGGTATTTGCAGTCAGCTGATTCACATCTGCCTGTCTGTTTTGACACACAACTCAAAGCCAAGAGTAAACCATCTCAGTTGGCCCAATCTGTGCACAGGTGATCTCAGTGGTTCTGTCTCTCAGATGGTGTCAGCTTTCACCTTGACTCTTTCTCAGGCACTTTTCATCACTAAAGCTGTTCCCAGATCTGTGAGACATATGAGGATTGCCTAAAGGAATCACATGATGGGAAAACCAGAATTGGGACAGAGGTTTTAGGATTCGCACTATACAATCAAAGCATGATGGGATGTGTGGCAGATATAAGCTCCTATAGTAATTAGCGAGGGAATCACACCTACTAACTCGTTCTTTTCTACACATTATTTGAACTGTGGAGATGAAACAACTCTTTGAACAAACCATTAGTCACGAGACAGAAAGTTAGGCAGCATTTATTTTGACCTACCATTCCAATTTGTCAAGAAAAAAATATCAAAAACTCACTGGTTCCAAATGCTTAGAATGAGTTTACTTGAGTTTAAGAAACAAACAATGAATGCCTCCATGGACTGATTAACAATACATCCTGAAGATCACCATGTTGCCTGAATTAGGAATTCAATTTGAAGAGTTATGCAGCCTATGTCTAACAGTGGACAACCACTAGCCGACCAGTAAACACAGCCCTGAATAATAAGACACCCTGTGCACCAACATAGTGGGATAAGCTGTCAGTGGTTTGAATAGGGGAGTTGAGACAGTCAGAGGACATGCAGTGACCGACATATAGGCTACTGCATAAGGGCAAATATTTGGGATGTTGACGACTGTAGGCCTACCTGTCAAAGGCTGCTCAGGGTGTGCAGACCGCACTTTAAAAAAAAGTCGCTCACCAATACAGATACCCGTTTCCGTCATATTAACGTAGCGAGAGGGGCGGATCAACTGCGGCAATACAACTTTGCGTCTTTTTGGGGGCAAAAAAAGTGGATTGAAAAAAACAAAACGCCGGGTGCGCAGCTGCATCTTGGGTAAAATAAATGTCTGTGTACGTTTTGAGTGTCTCTCGGTCATAAAGTGACTCCCCGGTAGGCCTACTACTCCTAAAATCAAATGTGTCATTTAACAGCAACGCAGGATATAGCCTACGAGCCGTGATGTCCCGCAACCCCCTGCTGATGAAACGCCGAGGACAGTCAAACTTACCCCGCTGCTGAACCTCCTCAACACAGTTTCCTCCACTTCCTGCTTGTCAAACCGCTGCTACAGTATTTCCTGCCGTCCAACTGAGTCCTGATGTCCAGCTGCTGTTTCTAAACTGCGTGTATCAGTTCCAGGTTTCGAGTCGGGCAGATGCGCGGAGGACGGTCAAGTACGGGTCCGCAGCAGCAGGCCGGGTGGACACGGGCCGAGCTGGACTGGTCCGGGAGTTGGATGCTGTGGAGGACGCGCTGCCCAATAACAACACCGCAGCCATGGCACGCCTCGTTCCCCTATTATTTGTTCAAAAGTGTCACGGGAGAGGGGAAACCGCCCATGTGATTGCCAGAAAGGGGAGGGCAAAAATACCAAATATGAGCAAAGGTAGGCCAGTGCTCGTCAAAAAAAAGGGGGACGCCCCAATTATTTGCAGAGCAGTCAAACGTGACGTCATCGGTGATGTTAATACAATCGAATAAGTGGACATGCTTTGTGTGTTATGCACTGTGAAAGAAGGAAAAAAACTTGTGAATGCATGATGTAGGCTACACATCATGAAGCCTATGTCAGTGAGCATCAGGCGCCGAAGTAAAAATTTTCTGCAGGCTGGAATGTAATTCCATTTATACACACCAGGAGTCCCTGTTGAGAAATAAACCATAAAAAATGTTATTCCTATGTAGGTTAAAAAATACAGCACTAAAACTTTACAGGGTGTTGATATGGGGATTGCATGATGTTTTAATGAGGAAAAGAGGGGCAGGGTGTACTGACTGTAAAGGGTCAGGCAACCTCTTGTTGGACATGTAGCATCTCCTCTGGAAGACAGTGGAGCCACATGCACCACAACAAGCTCCCATTACTTCACAATTTCATTAAACAAATGATTTACCAGACTCTGCCCATGTCTTATAGGGAACATGCCAGAAATTTTACTTTCTCTGGCAACAAACAAAAGCCTATAGAGAAATAAAGGGATCACGTATTTGATATGCTTCCTTTTCTGTTATTTGTTTAATCATAACACCCGTCACTGGACAAAAAGTAGTAAAAGTCTGTTGACATCAAGGAAAAATACCACTGATGTGGCTACTTACCACACACATGAGACATAAAGGCCTGACAGGATTTCATTTATTTAGAATTACACTTTTATAACCTGCATACTGGATCATGATTGGCTTCCTGGTTGAGATGTCACAAAATCTGGCTCCTACAAACATGTTTTAGGTCCACCAAAAGTACTCTTATTTCTATGAAAAGGAATTGGGTCAAATTTTTCTGCGAAAATCCAAAGGATGTGACTTTTTTGCGATGCACCTGAGCGTGTTCCGCATATAAACAGGAGAAGAAGAAGCTCAACCAGCAAGTCACAACAGCCAGAGCCGCTAGAATCATAACGTGTGCAACAAAAATTACCTCATCCATCATTAAAACTGGTCAACCACTCGCCGTCTCGTGTATTACCGTTCCGGACAGTGCTATCATGGGCAGCTCACTTTATCACCACTGGTGCCGCTATTGAGAAGGAATTTCTGATAGTTCCATAGGGGCCCTTTAAAGGTACGGTAATGGGGGCGCTGGTGGTGCATTGGTTAGAGTGTCCCCCTCCCACCCCCCTCCCTAGGCTCAGTCCTCTTGGCAGTGACCCGGTTCGAGTCCGACTCGTGGTTGTTTCACTCTATGTCATTCCCTTCTCTGTCCCATTTCATCTCTGTCCCTTTGCACTAAGAAATACATCTTTAAAGGAAAAAAGGTGTGTAATAGTTGAGTAATGGTAGAGTTTTTAGCATGTGGTAGTGGTGATATTCTACATTGCAATACCAATTTTCAAATCCCTCCCTTTCAGAGAATTTACAGAAGCGACTGTGGCCTTTAATAAAGATGGCCTCATCCACCACTGCAAGTATTTCTACAATATAAAGTGACAAGGTGAAGATGTATTTAGTTGTTTATTCTATATTCTATAGCACTTCGTCTTAATCTTCCAAGAGGGGAATTTCAGGACAAGTCAGGACAATATAGCAGTGATGTGGGATTTCAATACCATATTGGAACAGTTATGTCCAATATACTGCTGCCATGCTTTTGCCTATTTCCCTCTTTGTGCTTCACCCTGCAAACATGGGCATATCAGTGGAGGAAAAAGTTAAACTCACTGCCTAGGCCCAAGTCACGTCAATTTTCCAAATTTTGATTTTTTGTTTAAAGAGAGAAGGCCACTCTCACTCTCCAAACAGCTGATGAAGCTGAGTGACACAAGAGGCCAAAGTGCAGGTTACTGTCATGTCTCTCTCTCTCGTTTTTGTTCTGGTCCCCTCTGCAACAATACAAGGCTGACTTCTGCTACAGCGAAGTTTCCCCCAAACTCCTTATTGTGACTCTCCCCCCTCACCTCTCTCTCTCTCTCTCTCTCTCTCTCTCTCTCTCTCTCTCTCTCTCTCTCTCTCTCTCTCTCTCTCTCAGAAACAAAAAAAGACTGGCTACCAAAAGAGAAGAAAAAGAAAAGAAAGTGTAATGGAAAACAACTGCTGCTGACCAATCCTTTTCCAAAGAAGTTAGCACAACCAATACATTAATGAATGGTATAAGCTAATATGTGTTGTTTGGATTGAAGGAAGTCAGCCATAACATCTATCTTGGACCTTTTTCATTACTTAACCTGAATTATTCTGAAATAAATCAGCATAATATACAATGTCATTTGGCATATTATATATAACATACCAACGCTTAATATCAAGAAACATGTGGCCCTTATTTAGCCTTGTTTAACCTTAAAGGGATATTTCAGTAGTTTTGAAGTGGGGTTGTATGAGGAACTTAGGACTAATTAGTGTGTTACCTCATGGAGATGGCAGTCAGCACATTGATGTTTTAGGAGTTTGAGGGAGGCGTCACTTTAGCGGAAGTCAGCCTTGTAATTGTTGCAGAAGGGCCAGAAGAAAAACGTTTTTCCTCCACATACTGTATATAATGCAAACTTAAATCCTTAATATCCCTTCAATTGTATGCTAAAGGGAGATTTTTTTCCACAGCTTTAGTTTGCCGCCAGACAGCCGTTTTTGTTTTCTTGTGTATCTTGAATAATCCGCTGTAGTTCTGAGTCAAGCAGCTGATTCGTGGAGTGATACCAAAATAAAGGGCTGTCTGGCAGCAAACTATAAAGCAGTGGGATTTTTTTTTTTAGTTTAGCGTACAATTGAATGGATATTTAGGTTTTAGGTTATCATTTATATTTGTGGAGAAAAAACTTTTTTGTTTTGGTCCCCTCTGCAACAGTACAAGGCGTCAGCGCTACAGCAAAGTTTCCCCCAAACTCCTCATAGTGACTGTGCTGACTGCCATCTCCACAGGGTAACACCATATGCCTACATTACCCCATACAACCCCTCTTCAAAAATACTGAACTATCCCTTTAAGTTATTGTAGGCTAAGATAAGGAGGTTTAAGGGGGGGTAAATTCAAAATGCACAGACTTAGCCCCATAAAACTGGTTATTATAACTTTAAAACAATTCTCATAGTGACAACCCTAATACTCACTACTGATTCAGGTGAACCTTTGTAGGCTTAATTATTTATAACACGACATTCAAAAACCTGTGAGATGGATCATGGGAGAAAAGTGGCCCCACAGACATCATAGTTATACTGGGCTCCAGAGTTTTGTGCTATGTCCCTGTCTGCAAAGTAGGCTATATAAAATAATCCCAAATATTGCCTAATTATCTTATTCTTACCCCTGAAAGTCACTGAATTGAGCAACCCATAAGGACCAACTTCTATAGTTTATCCCTTTGAACAGATATAAACCTGACCTCAACCCTCTGCACAGTGATCAGGGGGGCATGGGGGGGGGGGGTCATGGGATTTATTTAGTATTAAAGAGATGGGTGTGGTTGAAACATGCTTCATGCCCGGATATTGAAGCGTTCACCGCGTGATCTTGGCAGCCAGTTTCTGAATGATGATATTCAGAAAGAGAGAATAGAAGGGAAAAAAACCGTGTGGATAACTGAGCAAGGGGGCGGCCGTCTCTTTACTCTGGAAGAGAAAAAAGACACACACAGAACATCTGCTGATGGGCTGATTTCTTGCAGCTAATTTTATTTATACATTTCGAACTACTTACTATAAGAGGCACCCCCCCCCCCCCAGTAATTCATTTCTGACTGGGGGGCGGTTGTCCTGATGAAGTGTCGGCAGAGGGAGGAGGAGGAAACCAGCAAAGAGAGAGAGGAAGGAAACGAGGATAACGTCACGAGAAGAAGCAGAGACTCTCGGAGTAAAAACTGAACGCTGTTTTTATGGACAGCCCTTGAGCGGCCCGGGGTCCTATAATTCGAGAGGCGAATTGTGTTTGTTTACGTCGCCCTGGACGAAGGTGTTTTTGTTTTTTTCTTCTCCTCGGTGAACTTGTGGTGGCGTGAAAAAAGGGGGAGGAGGAGAAGGAGGAGGAGGGGGGCGCAAAAGCTTTCCGGAGAGGAAACGGCAGCAGCAGCAGCAGAGGCAGCGGCAGACCTCATCTTTCTTTTTTTCAGGAGCTCCGCTATCTACAGCAAGAGAAAAATGGAAATGTGTGTAGCCCTCCTTCGTTTGTCGAAGGATTTGGAAAGAGCCTGATCGTGACACTCGGAGCTTCAAGTGGATCTCCTTTTTTTTTTTTTTTTTTTTTGCAGCTCGCTTGTCAATGAGTGGAAAAGACGTGTAGTGTTCGATACACCACGGGATTTGTTTTCTTTCTCTGGACAAGGGGGTTGCTTTCGTTTTGTCCTTTTTCTTTAAAAAAAACGACTGAAGGAAAAAAGCAGCCAACGCATCGGGAGAATTAACAGGTAGCCGCCCCGTTATCAAACGCAGTGACAGCCGCCGTATAGGCCGGCCTTTTTGGAGTGTAGGCTAATAAAACGATGGCTGGGGTGGTGCTGTGCCTGTGCTTTGCCTATTCGTGGCATCATTTCGACCAAATTCACTTAGCTACATCCGCATTACAGGAGCTATCAGCATCTGAAACAAGATGTGGTCAGGGCCTTCATCATCAGCTTCTCTGTGCTGATCAATATGTAATGGAGCCTGCACTAACGCGGCCTGCAGCCTTCCCATTTGAAAAACCACTCGGAGGCTCTAAATGCTGCGGCCGTGTGAATTCAAGTGCTTATGAAGTGCGCTATAATGTGGCTTCTTGTTTTTTTTTCTACCGTTTTCTCCTTCTTTACTACGTCTTCCATTATCGGTGCGGAGCTCCCGGCTCGGGCCTGCATGTGTTAACCCGGGAGTGAACGCAGCCACACACACTTTATATGACATGAACGTTGACAGTGTAGGTTGTAGCCTATCTGGGCTCTGCGCTCTGCTCCAGCTGCAGATGTAGCCGTGCCATGGTGCTGTAGCTGCACATCAGATGTGCATCCAAAAGGGGTGGGGCCAGCCGCACTTGGCACCCATGTTATTTGCATTGCTGTCTCCTGGTGTTATAAAAAAAAAAAAAAAAAATGCTATAAAAAGGAGGTAGATTACCACTGCGCTCCTAAGGCTAAGGTGCGGGCACTGAGAACGCGCTTTGTTCTCATAACTTAACCTTCCCCATCGGCTTCACCGTGGTGTTGTAGGAGGTAGGAGGCTGCTCCTCGTCTGCGACTTTGCAGGTGGGATCTGTGGTGTGTGTGTGTGTGTGTGTGTGTGTGTGTGTGTGTGTGTGTGTGTGTGTTTGTTTCTCTCGCATCTCCTCCACGTCCAGTGGTAGGATATCGACACAAATGTGGCTCACAGGCAACGGGAAGCGTGCACCCGAGCATCTGGCTTGGACCCATCCAGGCCTGATCTCTGATGCATCGCCCCCTCCCTCTCCTCATTGGCTAAATGAGCAGCTGTGCCAGGAGACCGAGGCCCATGATGCACCCCTTTTGGCTTCCATTAGTGCCGTGTGATCCATCTGGTCGCAGGTCCCTCCAGGGAGCAGTGACCTACTGTAGCTAATTGCGGTTTTTCTGCAGGGCGCACTGTATGCATGTTTGTTCTGCAGCGTTAGGGCCTACTGTTGATTTGAATTGGCTCACATATGCAAATAGACGCTCCCCGTTTTTGGGAAGCTGTTTTGAATGTAACTGTGCTCCTATCAGGAAGAGGATATGCTGCATCCTGGTACAGTATCATGTAGACTACGGTGTAGGCGTGTGTGTGTGTGTGTGTGTTACATCAGTTGGCCCACATATATTAGGAATACTTCTTGGACGTAGGCTATTTACATGTTATTTAAATTTTGAAGAACCATTGACCTGTATCAAGCATCAGCACAAGCTATGACATGATGCACTACCTGTCAGTGCACAGTGCAACAAGTTAAAGGGCGTGTTCGCTCAGTATCCCGCTGCCCGGTAGAGATGCTGGCTGCTCCATTGCATCTTAGTCATTACAGATTATTCTCCTCACTCAAACCAGACATGGACGGTAGCACAGCCATACACAGATTACAAGGTTTTCTTCTCACTGTGGGTACAGTAAACCAGTGAGATTAAAAACATGTTTTTATTTTATTATTGATTGGCTTAAATCTGGAACAAACAGCATTTTGAGCAAATTATTTAACGTAATTGATTTATTTTGGATGAAAGCGGATTCCTGGATTACTGGATTATAAAGGCATGAAACTATGATAATCCCATCTGGCCATGATACTATATGTAAATGTCGGTCTAATGTTTGCACAGGTGACGGACAAATCCAAAATGAGTGAGCTGGAGCAGCTTCGCCAGGAGGCTGAGCAGCTGAGGAACCAGATAAGAGTAAGTCAGATGTTTTAGGAGTTGAGTTTTTTAATCTATGGCATGGTGTTGCTGATGTATTTGGAACTTTTTTTTTCATCCCCCTTCATCCAATGATTCTGTGTCCGTCAGGATGCCAGGAAAGCATGTGGAGATTCAACCCTGACACAGGTACGTGCCACCGGATGTCGATAAATCTTTTTAATGGGGCTTGATTGATCAGTATTCAATCTTGATAAAAGGGTAATTGAAGAATCTTGAGAGATTTAGAAGGCCTGGGCGTTTTTAAATTCTTGCCGGTAGAAAGCAGCTACTTAAAATCTTCTTTTGAATTATTTTATAACATGGTTTGGAAAAAATAGATTATATTCACACCCACACAATGGATCAGGAATGGAAACATAATATCCCAGGCTGGATAATCATCAGCAAGTTTTCCATTATGGCCTTTATATCAAAGGAATATAATTATTACATTTTAAATGTATTTGTGTCGTAAAATTTGTTGGAAAATTTTAGCCATTCCTGTGTCTGGTAGCTGTGGAAAACGTCCCCGTAGTTTGTTTCCATCACACTCAGTTTTCAATAGAACGGGTGAATTTCATAAAAACTAATCCTCTGATTGACACTATTCCCATCAACCAAGATAACTGCTGGTCTGGATCCTGTGGGGCGGATTCAGATGCGGACAAGACGCACCCTGCGGGGCCATCTCGCTAAGATCTATGCCATGCACTGGGGTACAGACTCAAGGTGAGTCTATACTGAAGAAAACATCTCAAACACACCAAATGAAGGGTTTGGCTTCATTCAACAGCAATTATGATAGTAAAAATCGCCTGGAAATGGCTATTTCACATCACACGGCACCATGCAAACACGCAAGAGTCGAGCTTATTGCTAGGGGTGGAGCTGCCTTCATGTCTTGTCAGGCCACCACTTTAGAAATGTCTCAACAGCTACTGGATGGATTGCCATGGAATGTGGTACATTTGTTCATGGTGCCAAGACGATGAATTCAATTGATCAAACGGCTCTTCCTCTAGCACCACTTTGATGGTTTTATTTGAAATGTCTGGACAGTAATTGAAAAGATTGTCACAGAATTAAGAACAGACATTCATGCCCCTCTCTAAATGAATAGCCTACTAATACATTTGGTGACCTGTCATCTGGCGCCATCAGGTTGTTAATAAACAATTAGCTAATATTATTATAGCATGGGAACACACTAAACAAAGATGCTGAACATAGCAAACAAACCCGGGTAACTTCACCATATTAGCATTATCATTGTGAGCATGTTAGCACATTAGAATTTAGCTCAAATTACCACTGTGCCCCCGTACATCCTCACAAACATCTCTGAATTTCCAAGAGACAAAACATCAAAATTAGTTTTCTTTTAAACATTAATATTAAATGAATGGATGTTAAGGTATGAAATGTTTGCTCCCGCAGGCTCCTGGTTAGTGCCTCTCAAGATGGTAAACTGATCGTCTGGGACAGCTACACCACTAACAAGGTAAAATGGGCTAAATAATGCCTCTCATCAGGCCATCACTGTATAAAGACTCACACTTGGTCTCTTTCTGAACTTGAAGTGAAAGTATAGTCTTTCCCTAGTTGGAGTGCTGTAGACTCATACACATTTTTTGATGTGACTAACCTGCATTGGCATTAGATTTGCAGTGTTAATAATAACCCATTTATATGCTCCTCTAAAAGGTAACCTATTATGCAAAATGCCATTTTCCATGGTTTTCCATTGGTCTCCCTGTGTGTAAATATACTTCCAAAGTATGAAACAAATAAACCCTCTCTCTTTTTCTTTACCTCCAACTTTCTGAAAAACCTGTGTTAAAAAAACCCCAGTCAGATTTCTCTCTTCTTATGACATCATATGCCCCCCATCATATTTATCCCCCCTGGTGTTGTGAGCGTATTACGCCGGTAAATGCACAGAGACGGTTTGGTGCAACTGACAGAGACAGTGAACGAACAGCGCTGGCTACGGCAGCTACGTGACAATGTAGCAGTGGGACACAGTGTAGCCAACTGATTAATTTAATTACGAAAAAAAACACCACACAACAGTGCTGCGCTCACATTTTCGCCAAAACAAAAGACTCTTCACTCTTGCCGAGGTGACTAAACACAGCGGAAATTATTCTTTCGACCAATAAATGGACGGCATGTGTAGCTCCACCTTTTCGGCACCCTTTCAGGCAGCTGGTACCCCAATGGAGGAGTACCGAAAATAGGAGCGCCTTAGAGCGGTTAGGCGCTTATATCCGTACCCTACCTAACTTTTGGCAAAAGGAGAACCGAACCGCTCCGACCCGACCCGACCCGCTCTACTCGGTGGAAACGAGGCATTAGATTCAAACCTGCAGTTAGATTCATGGCCAATCAGTGCAGACTGGGATAATTTAGAAGGCGGGGCTTAAAAAGAAAATGACAAGCTGAAAAAAGGAGATTAAGCAATGGCACTGTGAGATTTAAAAAAGGCTTTTTTGGACACTGCAACCATGAAAAAAGTTCCATGTAGAGAACCAAATTACAATTTTAAACCTATAAAATTGGCACAATATGTGACCTTTAAGACTTTGCATTGGGTTTCCCTTCTTCTCGAAACGTTAACATTTCTGCTTCCGAACCCCCCCCCCCCCCCCCTCGTCCCAGATACATGCCATCCCCCTGCGCTCCTCCTGGGTGATGACCTGCGCATATGCCCCCTCCGGGAACTACGTGGCCTGCGGTGGACTGGACAACATCTGCTCCATCTACTGCTTGAAGACACGCGAGGGCAACGTGAGGGTCAGCAGGGAGCTACCTGGCCACACAGGTAAGAAAGAGAGACACTGAGCTGAGCCACCTCAGTTTCGCACTCAAATCTTCCGAGCACACACCAGTCCTCTCTTCCTTGTGGGAAAGCGGCGCCCCCAAACCCCTCCCCAAAACAATGAAGATATCATTTACACGGTTAATTAATCGCAGGGCAACACAGTCTTAATGGGTGGAGAATTTTAACTCCTGTCTGTTAGACACTGAAGTTAGGCAAATAAGATATTTACAGACTGCAACCTAACATAATCTACTGCAAGAGTTCCACTGGGCACGGGGAGAGCATGTCCTCCCGATGTTAGCATCTTCAGTTTGATTTTCTTACTGTTATCCCTATAAATGGTGTCCTCTGACTTTTCAGCTGTTTAAATCTAGACCAGAGAGGCTCTGAGTTCAACATTTAGCTACGTGAGCAGCAGCAAGTGCTTAGTCGATTGTCAGCGATGTTTGTTTTTGGCCTACGTATAGCCTCTCTGGGTACACACACACTCCGCCCTACTTTATTAGGAAGACTGCAGTCACTATTCCTTTGGATATTTGTGGGGATTATAACAAACTCTTTAAATTTGGTGAATATTTTTTTCTGAGAAGATTATACAATTGACCATCTATGAAGGAGAGTGCTCTTTGTAGCAAAGATGAAAATATAATTTAAGACATCATAAAGTGCCTGATGGAAACTAAAGTATCTTAAGTGCATTTTCAATACAAATATGTACACAACAGTAGCCAGTCACATATCAAATTTAGATTACAATGTAGGAACTGTCTCTAACATATTCTTTCCACCCTTGGTCTATATTTTTGGACGTTCAGTGTACTGTTACAACAACATTCCTTTTTATGCTTATTGTATTACAGTAAATGCTAGTGATGCCACTCCAATAAAACCTACTCTGAAATTTGCATTTGTACATTATCATCTTGAATATTTTGAGTTTCATTCAGTCCCAACAACCAACAGTAACTCATCCCAACGCCTGTACTTCCTGTTCTCTTAGGTTACCTGTCATGTTGCCGTTTCATTGATGACAATCAAATCATCACGAGTTCGGGAGACACCACATGGTGAGCCTCAGAGATCAAAACACAGACGTGTGGCACCACAAACATGTTTTGCTGAGCTGATCGGTGTCTAACTCCATACTATGCTCACCCCACCTCCCCCCATCCTCTCCACCCCCCAGTGCATTGTGGGACATTGAGACGAGCCAGCAGACCACGGTCTTCTCGGGCCACAGTGGCGACGTCATGAGTCTGTCGCTGGCGCCCGACGGCCGCACCTTTGTGTCGGGAGCCTGCGACGCCTCGGTCAAACTGTGGGACATCAGGGACAGCATGTGCCGGCAGACCTTCACGGGCCATGAGTCAGACATCAACGCCATCTGTGTGAGTGTTTCTCTCAGGGCAGCATTATTACAAGTCAAATATGTGTCTACGTTTCGTATTTCTTTTCTTGTTTTTCTGGGATCGCACGACAGTTTAACAGGCACTCAATCTTTACACATGAAGTGCAGTTCACTAGCCATCTCAAAAATAGCTGCTTATTTTCTGCTGAAGGTCTTTGTCGAGGCTTGATAAGAAATAAATACCATAAATTATTATTATTACAGCAAATCTGTGCATAAAAGGTGGGCATTAACAGTATCAGTCTCAAGATGCTTTTGTGTAGTTGCAGTGCAGCAAGTGTAGAATTCAGCTACTTCTCTAGGGTCCCTAAAGCTAACGGAAGTAAAATACTAAACAGCATATTCGTGTGTTAGATGAAAGATGCATGTACATTAAGAGTAGTGTTGCTTTATTTAGAGTAGAGCTGACACCTGAAGATGAACATAAATTAGCTTGTTTTTGAAAAAGAAATATGATGCATAGACTAATAAATATGCTAAGTAAACATGAGCGTTTATTTACTGGTTTTTGAAGTTGCCATTGCAAACCAGTTAATAAACCTACAGTACAGTTTAGCAGAAAAAGTAAAGGCTTAAAGAATAAGTCAAAACATCTAGACAGAAACTCCATAAAAAACTACGTATGTAATCCCAATCTGAATGTTAACGTGAACCCTCGGAAAGAACAGAATAGAAAAGAAACAGTGTTGTATATGATGCACTAGTAACTCGTGGTGGGCTAAAGGGGCAGTCTGTTCCCCCCGTGTGCAGTATAATACAGCATCAACAGATTTGTCTCGGTGACGTCACTCACACGCTGTCTTGCCTCCAGCTTTGGGACGGATTTAAAGTGGGAGCACGCTAAAGGATTAACAAGATTAGCCATTAACGCCATATCTGAGCATCGTGCATCAGTCCAGACTCCCAACCGAGACCATCTCCAGTCGGAAGCCTGGGCCGACACGCCACACAGGTTAATCTGATAGGTGGGAGGGATCTACTACTAAAACATGCTGATTGTCTCACAGACTGTGGAATAAAGACCCCAGTAACCAATGGCAGTATAGTTTTGTAGAGAAATGAGGAACACTTCTCCTCTGCAGAATCACTTTCTAGTTATGTATTTCTATCTGTTTTCCCACCTGTCATTAAAGGTCACAAATGATGATGCTCATTTTCAGGATCAATAATTTGGGTTTCTACTATAAACTGTTTTCATGGTGTACTGTCCTGAAAAAAACCTTTATAATTCTCACAGTGCCATTGCTGAATCTCCTTTTTCCCGCCTCCGTCTTAAAACGCTCCGTTTTAGCGTCTGTCTCTTTAAGCCCTGTCTTCCAAAAACCCCAATCTGGTCTGATTGGCCCTAAAACTAACTGCCAATTAGATTCAGGGGTATCTGGGGGGTGGGGGTCTTATCACAGTTGGAGGTAGTTACGTTGGTAATTAGGGGGTGTGGCTTATCCCGTTATTACATCATAAGTGGAGAGAAATCTGATGAGGGGTGGACGTGGAGGAAAAAAGAGGTGGTTGGTTTTCCTTATAGCTTATAGACCCATGTTAATGCAACAAAAACATGAAAAAGTGCATTATAGGTGACCTTTAGGAGTGTCTCGGTGTAGCTGTCAACATACAACACTTTCTACCTCTTCTCACACCATCTTCCCCCTTTTTTCCCCCTCTTCCAAGTTCTTTCCCAATGGAAGCGCCTTCGCCACAGGCTCCGACGACGCCACCTGCAGGCTGTTTGACCTGCGTGCCGACCAGGAGCTCAGCCTCTACTGCCATGACAACATCATCTGTGGCATCACCTCCGTGGCTTTCTCCCGCTCCGGCCGCCTGCTGCTGGCCGGCTACGACGACTTTAACTGCAACATCTGGGACGCCATGAAGGGAGACCGTGCAGGTGGGTGCCGCTGGGATGTGAAAGAGTAGGTCTAGAGAGGTCCGGCCCTGAAGCTATAGTTAGGATTATGTTCATTATGGAGCCATGGCATTGAGATAATAGAGGTCTTTTAAGATAATTTTTACCGACCTAAAAATATAGCTTACTATGTGCTCTTTCTGCCTCAGAGGGACAATCAGAGGTGTGTGTTTGTGCACTTTATATACCATCAACTAAAACTTCTATATAAAGGTTATAGGAGTACAAGGAACAGAAAAGTATTGTATAAATGCAAGGTATGGCTGCAATACGCAATAAAGCAGGTGAAAGTTAGAGAAAATATTGTTTTGCTTAAGCCATTTTTTTTCTTACAACTCAAAAAAGCAAGTGAAAGTAAATGAAAACATTTATTGCTTAATGGTTTCCCTTAATGCTAACTGCCTACCTTAATTTGGATAAAAGCATCTGCTAAATGACATGTAATGTTATAATGTTACCATAGCCCCTTTCACATATGCAATGCGACACTGAAATGATCCGGCGTTTACCCGGGTGAGCTGTATGTGTGAACACAAATGTCAGGGTTATTCAACCCAGATTTAAAGCGGCTACGAAATTTGACATATCTTTAAAACAGCCTCATTTTTCCTCTGATAATCATAAATGACCTTTAACAGCAAACAAGACCATCAGTGCAAATCAGTTTTTACTGTATATAGTTTTTATTAATGCCTTTGGTCTGGTCTCACACCCAGTCCGATTTTCGGCTTGCGCATGCAGGCTCTATTGTCACACATTCGTATTGGTCGCAGATTTCACTGTAGCGCAGCAACGTGATTTGAGTAGCCTATACCTCCAGGTAACGGAAGGGGAGCCTTGTTTAAGACAGTCGTCATAATGGCTGATAACGGGGCAGAACCATCAAAGAAAAAACTAAATTCAATAAAAAACAACTAAAAGCAAAAAGGGAGAGTGATAGACGGGCGGGAGGAGGACGTTGCCAAGCAACTTGTAAACAATTTAACAGGAGTGAACTAGTCCTGCAGTGTTTACTCCTAAGTGAATGAACGGTACTAAAACAAAGTTTACTTTGCTCCATCATCATCAGATGACCATTATTCATCTGAAATAGTCATTATTTACAACAACATAAACACATTACCTCATCGTGATCCATACTGCCGTCTCTCGTTCATTCGCTTTCTGTGAGGGCACGGAATTTTTCAGCTCCGTGAGAGTGGTTAGTGACACTGCATCAACGCATTGCAATGTATGTGGAACTGATTGGCATTGAGTTGATGCAGTGTCACTAACCATTCTCACAGAGCCGAAAAGATTCCGTGCCCTCACACTTTCAACACGGACATGCACTATATTGGGTCCTAACAATAGGATTCCCGCACCGGCCGGTAGACGCTAGAAAACAGCTTTACGACAGCTGGCGTCGTAAAAATACTACCGCTTTTGTCCAAAGGGGCCGCCAGCCGCCAAAGTTCCTCGTAGCCACTTTAACCTTGGTGCCCCCCTAGTACTAAGTCAGGGTTAGGAGCAGGAGATGGGAGTAACTTACTGTATGTAAATGTGGCACAAACCTCCTGCTGTGTGTCTGAAAGAGCAGACCCGAGTCTGATCCTCTGGATAATTTTTTTAAGAGTTCATGTGTTAAAGGGGCTCACTGTGATACCTGGTTAATGTTAACTGAGCACTAGAGAGCTATTTTCACTGGAACAAAAACTCACCACCTACATCATGTATAATCTGTAAAAGTTTAAGAAGTTGTGAAACAAAATCTGTCTCATGGTTTGAACATAAAATCGTCACAACTGTTCCATCATGATTCATTGTTCAGGAAAATGAAACACCGTGCCAGACTAACAATTCTGAATTCACACATTTATTTTGATTAAGAAATTAAAACAAAAAAGTACATACAGTATGTTGGGTGTTGCGAGTTAAAGCAGTGAAGAACACTAGCTTGCTGTGTTCCATGTGGTAAAAAAAAAAATCTGCGCAATCTGAAGAGCAAAACATTTTTGCAGTTACAAGTCTTCTTTTGTCTGTCCTCATTCCTCCTACAGGAGTCCTGGCCGGCCATGACAATCGTGTGAGCTGTCTGGGTGTGACGGATGACGGCATGGCGGTGAGCACCGGATCCTGGGACAGCTTCCTTAAGATCTGGAACTGAGCCATGCATATAAACAGCAGACACACACACACACACACACACACACACACGCACGCACATGTCCAACAAGACAGACACCGCTCCCATCTTGGGACACAGTTTGCACCCTGTATTCACTGTATGTAAGATTCAAACAGACAAACTGCAACATTGTACTGTACATAATATATATATGACTTAGATATGAGTTTACACATACACACACACACATGCACACAAGCACACACACACATAATATGCAGGACAACACGACACAACACAAGACCTGAACACATGCCCACACTACCTACAGCTGATTTAAGTGCACAGCAGCAAGGCTATAGTATCACATACACACATGCACACACGTACGCACGCACACACAATCTGTAAAATGTAAAAATGTGACCAAATACAGTTGGAACGTCAGCTGCTCAAATAAAAAAAAACAAAAAATGCCACTATAACCTGAAGCCTTTTAACACGTCTAACTCATTCTCATACAGACAAACACACACAACCACACACACACACAAACACACTTTTTCCTGAGAGACACTGCTCCTCGAGTTAAACGGGGTCGAGACGTTATTGGACAATTCTGTCTTTGTTTACAATGAAGTCCAAAATGTGCTTCAGACAAATTTTTCTGTGCTCCTTTTGTCTCGGTACCACGCGTATCTAAGTGATGTTAATGTGAAAGAAGAACAGTTGTGGAAGAGAACCCATTAATATTGAGAAAAAAAGAAAGAAAAAAAAACACAAAACAACCACTGACAGACAGGATGGGCCGATGATCGACAGAGTCCCAGGAAAATATCTACTCATATTTTCAACTGGCTCCAAACATCATGTAGTCACTGTTTTTATAGATATGTACCCCCCGCATACATCGCAGTATATCTGCTCTTAAGATTTGATTTGATCCATACTTTTCATTTTTACACTTATTTTATTCATGTCCTCCCTGTGTGCCTCAGATACACTTTAAGGATTATTAATAGAGAATATTGATGAAGTTAAATTAACAAGTAAATTAAAGATGTGAGATTCAGGAGGCTGATAAAAAAATAAAAGCATTATAGACGCATCTTAATAAAGCAGGAGCCAGTGTTCATACTTTGACTTTGTCAATGTATTATCTGGACATTACGATGGTATAATTGTACATAATATTAATAAAAAATAGCCTCTCCTGCGACTAAGTGTGGTTTCTTTTTCTTTCGAAGACAATGGAACATTTTGTCCTTACACTTGGAAAGTGATCAACTCAATGGGATATTTGTGTATATTCACTTCTGGCTTCATGTTTTGATTGGTGAACCCAGGTATAGCCAAGGTACAAGTTAGCACAGATTCTAGTTTATTGTTATCACAAACATCAATGAGAAGAGGATGGCTTTTAGGAAACAAGTAAAACTAAAGTGTGTTCATATTAAGGCCTACTTGTATATGGGTAAAAAAATAGTAATAATATTGAATAAAGTCTGTGCTATAGTATTGACCTTTAAAATCAATGAAATATGACCTTGTGTGCTATGAATCAGAAGGGCTCAATGTTAAGTAAAACAAGTCCTCTGTGCTCAGCCCACTGCAGTGTTATTTGATATCTCTATTAATTTCCATTCATTGCCCAATATAATTTGAAATGTTTCATATGGGAAAAGATGTTGCCTCTTTTTGTTGGGTTGAAGTGCTTTTGCCTTCAGCCCCCAGGGGGTGCTGCAGCTCATTCGGCATCTGAGGATCTCAAAATAAGGATGAAAGTTTTACCAAGAAATAAAAAATGTATGGCAATCAATTTAATGGAGTGTCCGTGGGAATTGAACTGTGTCCTATGAAGTGAAAGAGTCTTAGTAGTAACATAAGCAACATATATCTATTGACAGAGACAGCAGGTCCAAGCAGATTGCAGCACCATCATGTGGTTAAATATTATATTTCACATATTCATTGTTTATTGTTAAAGACCCTACACACTGACGCCCCCTCTCAGGAATGTGTGATTGACATCTTGAATATAAAGAAATGAAACAAGTCTTTAATGAGATCAAGGTATTTTAATTTTCAAACTATTCTTTATTAACACATGAAATCATTCAACACAACCTTTTTAAAAGCTTAAAGTTTATCAGTCTATGAAATACAATCTGGAGTTGACCTCTCACAAGTAACAGACGTGCGCACACACAAACTAAAACATTGCAAAGATGTTTAACGTCTCTGGAAAAAAAGGGGGGAAAAGTTTTGAAAAAGGAAATGAGATATTGTAGTTCTGTCCAAAGATGCACGTTGTTTAAGAGCTCCCCAAGTTCGATCTGCGTCACTCCCAGCTACACCTGCTAACCCATTCACACTTTATTGGTTAGATAATGTAAACTATGATAGAGGAGTGGCTCAACAGAATATTATCGTCTTTCATTAGTGATTCTAAAAGAGTTCATAAAGGCAGTTTCTAAGGATTTCATTACAGCAAAAGTAGAGCTAGCGTCCAACCAGGTGGTTGTGTCCAACTGACATTAGCAGTTATTTCTTGTGAATAAAAACAAGGAACAAGCGAAACACATGAACCAACCAACATTCAGTCTGCCAAAGGCCACTGAAGAACCACTTCATGCAAGTCACACTGAGATGGACAGCCACACTTTTGATTGGTTCAAATGCTTATATTGCCTTTTTTTCCGTTTTGAAGAAATGTCATCATAAGATCAAAGTTGGTGTTACACACCTTCAAACAACGCTTTCACATAGGCCTAAGACTCATTGACTGATTATTACAAACTTTTTGCATTTCAGCTGTTCAGAGCTGAGGTAAGGTCTCTCTCTCTGGTCAAGCTGACATATAAATTCAAGGTCTATTAATGGCTCTTGGCACAAAATAAAGGAGCACTTTAAGGTACATTTACAACCAGAAACAACTCTTCTGTGGGACAATTGCAACCCATTGTTTTCAACTCTGCTGCACAAAATGATACAACAGGTTTAATATTGAGAAGTGACTGCCAAAATCAAGTTGATGACATTCTGTGATACCTCACCTCCAAAACTAGAAGCTTCCATTAGTAAAAAGAGGGTCTAATGTTTTACTAAGTTCAATTATTTACTTGCAATGTTATCTAGAAAAAGGCAAGTCAACACACCAGGCAATGAAGATGATTAAATAAATATGATGCTATGGTATTTTGTTATTTACTGCAAATGAAGTAGTTTGATGTGCAACACTAAGCTTGTGCGCAGCAGCCCAGGTAGAAAATACAGGTAAGTTTTCCAGTCAAGTTTTTTTATTTTTTATTACACAACAAAGGTATGTGGGAAAACGCCACAGATTTTGCACATCAAAGTCAGTTTACAGGTCTTGGGGTGAGCTGCTGGCGACAGTTGCCTCAAATGACATCACTTGAGTCAGCGTCTGTTGGGCGCTGAAGACTAAAAGTGTAGAAAACCAAAGAAAATCCTGGGGTGTGAAGTGACCTCGCCAGACCAGTTTGGCCTGCTCCTTCTTTTCTCTGCTTAAGGCTACATTAGCAGCTAGCATAGCACAGCCTGCAGTTAGGTGACAGGTTTTCATAATATATCATGCAATAAAAAAGATGATATACATCAATTTTGATAATTTTATTTAACTGTCCATCGAGGGACTGTCTGACCATGTTACAGAAGTTTAATGCTAAGTCGGTGGAGTTCCCCTTTGAAGGAGTTTCAAACCTGGTGACCAAAACATTTCAAACTTTAGTTGTGGAAAAGAAGACTAATTGTCTTCGTCTGTGTTCTGTAATTGTCATTAATTGGTCAATGCATTTCCAACTTTCTAAGCGCTGCAGGTTTTCTATAATACAGCGAAGGGCCTTTGAAGACGCCCTTAACATCACAAGCAGTGTGATGATGCCCGTCGTCACCTTAGCATATTAACAGCCCGTCAACCTCACACACAGCGCAATTTACAGTAGCCTCTTCTGCTGACAAGAAGACATTATAATTTTTCTGTCCGGAAAACTCAACAGAAAGGTTTCACTAATTGACACCGTACACACACAGCTGTCTCATCAGACTATGAGGTTCACTATGGACCAACTACCTACTGGTTACATACTGACTTTGACAGCTGCTGAGTGAATGAGGAAAACTAAAAATTCCATCTCTCCGCTGCACACAACTACTCAACTACACATTGATCTCTCTGCCTTAAAATGCATTGTGCTTTGATTAATAGAGCGGTACACATTTCTATATAAATACAAATCTGTCTTTTAGATGTACATTCACTTTTATTTCTCAATATAGACTCATTTACATATTTTATAAAATAGGCTTCTCAGAATAGAGTTCAAGCTAATTTTCCCAACTACAAGATTACACAATCAACATCTTTAAGGAATAAGCAATCTTTGCTGCAGGAATCTACATTTTCTGAGCACACATTACACACACACAGAGTTGATTTTGACATGTGCACTATAATGCACAAACTAATTATTCTCTACAATCGCGTTTTCATATGTATGGCTTTTCTATATGCTGGCTCCCACTGCAGGAGATCTGTTGACATGTTACACTGGGTTTAAGAGGACACAAACTAACTTATTTGTTATTGCGACTTTTTTTAGATGGGTTATAGGGTCTGATGATCATTTAAGCATTTCAAGTCCATCCACAGGATATTCTGGATTTGACTTAAGTGCACTTCACTAGCACAGGACATCAAAAATCATACCAGTGGAGAAAATATAGGTGTGCCTCTTCTTCATTGGATTTCAAGTAAGAGACAAGTATGGGGGGGTGGGCTCATAACCAATCCTTAAAACCTCTCGCCTTCCCAACTCCAAGGCACTGCTTAAACTGTAAACAGATTGATAAAAAAATTATGATTTGACCATAAAAAGGCATGAGTGCCAGAGCTCCTGGTGGATTGTAAATGTGACATTTGAAATGTAGGTCATGGCACATAACAGATTTTTTTAAAGAATAAAAACACATTCGCTAAAAAAGGGAAAACAACTTTGATACAGTACTATATTCTTCTATTTCAATGGCTCACATGCACACCATAGTATCTGCTCCAGATATATTTGTACACGTATGTTTACTGAAGAGAAAGTGCTTTCCATGCCCGTTTACAGTTTGTTTTATAATCTCACCATCTATTTTATATAATGATTGATTAGAGGCCCTTTGCCCTGATATATTTTATAGAGTCAAAAATCAAAGCTATCTTCTTATATTAATAGAGCAACCTTAAACAGACCATCCTATTGATCACTTGCCTAGATTCCTTTCATAACATCTCAACGCTTTTCATACCAGCAGTATCACAAAAAACAGATGGATTATTTTGACCTTAACATGTCAGCATGTATTCATAAGCGGATGAACTAACTTCACTTTGACATCTTGCCAACAACTCCATGCTGATAAGACACATGATAGGAGTGAAGAGAAACCGGCTTGATTTCAAAATGTCCGCCGGTTCATACCACAGTGCTGTGGCAGCGGCGTTGTTCGAATCGCTGAGCAACAAAGCTTGATTCATGTGTTGACCTATACAAAAAAAAAATCAAAAAGCTACTTCCTGATAAAGCTTGCTTTCGTACTATTACCGTACTGCCTGGTGTAGGAGTGTACACTGTTTGCTGCTTATGCAGCAGCTTAAAACAAGGTCTACAGTATAGGCAAGCTCAAGCAGCTGATTTAAGAGTGATACCATAATATTGGAGAGAAGTCCTCCGACTTTTTGGATGTATATACTGAAAGGAACATTGGTTTGTGATCTATATGAGTTTTTTCCCTTTAAGCTCTATACCCTTTGGCCTTGAACCATACCTCTGTTACAGAATATGCTGCGAACTTTGGCAGAATGTATAGATAGAAAATATATTATTAAGTCTCTTGTTTGTTCCTGCCATGTTCTCCTGTGTGCCTGATGAAAAGGAGTCCTCTGTGGCATTTCAGAGCCAAACCGATATTATATATTTCCATTGGCCTAAGACAAATATGAATTATTGTACCACACCTAAAGACTGGTTCTACTGCAATCCCCTGGACAAACACTTCTCACAGAAAGATCCACACTAGTAATATATAGTCTGAGAACTGTTCTATAATACAGTAGAGTACATCACTGTGGTTGGAGGGTGTAGGGATTCCCTTAAAATCCCTTTTATCTCAGCGACACCCTCCTCCTTTCATGTCTCCCTCATACGTTGTCAAGCTACCAAGCCAAAAACATGACATACCCTCCTCAAACAAAGACTCCACAAGAATAGCATATATGGCTATATAATGGTAATATCGTTACAGTTAAATGAAGAATACCAGTAGGCTAATACCAATACAGAATCACTACATATAAATATCAAATGTTTGTATTTTGTAAATCTATGAAAACAAATTGTTTAGATACAAGCCCGATGAGTCACAGATGAATGGTTTTGGTTAAATCATGGGGGTGGCGGAGCAAAGCAGGAGATTTCACAGCACTGATTTTGAGTACTGCACATAAAAGTAGAATTCTGATTACATTTATTTACTCACTTTTAGGCTGAAATATAGTTTACATTTTGATGCATTCATGGCTTACTTGCCTTGATTAAGAGTTGCAACATCATTCGCCGTTCAGGCCGGAAAAAAATTTGTGAAAGCAAGACATCAGGTTACTGTCTACTATAGATTGATACCTAAAAATATTTAAACAAGCTACTTTGTCTTCTGACTTCAATGTCCCTTTGTAATATGTTTTTGTAGTAAATCCTTCTTTAAGCTTTAATCAAATTGTGGGCGCTCCAACAACAATGGGGGACCACAAGCCACTGCAGATGGACGCTCCGGCGCTTTATTATTTTACGTCTGCGTGTCCCGGTGGCAACACACTGAATGGAGGCTATATAAGAGGCCTGCAAATGATTCAGTTCTATGTGTAAAGTGCTACCTATTTACAGCTTCATTTCAACGTACAGTAATGGCTAATAATGCCTTCCTCAAAATGTACGGTACAACCATCGAGGAATATTTTTAACATACTTCACAATAAGGAACTAAATAGTCACGACTGATCACAGGTCCACCAAGTAAGGTAAATCAGGACGAGAATATATACAATACAAATCAATAGATAGTATTAACATTTGAAGCCCATCAGAGACTTTTTTATGATGATTCCAGTGAGAATGTAATCAGGAGGGCCTAGGTAGAAATTGTATCAGAACGAGTGTAGGCTGGAATGGATTTAGAGATTGTTTGTGTATTTGTGTGTTTGTCTATGAGATTTTGTGTGTCTTTGTGTGTGTGTGTCTGTCTTTGGAGCATGATTGATCAGAGTGGAGAGAAAGATAAGAGAGGTGGTCGCATTAAGCATGCGTTTGAGAGAGATTTTTCGGATGCACTTCCTCCTTTACTCTGCTAGGTTCCACACACACACTGACCAGAGCAGCTGTTTCCTTCACCAGTTCATGATGCAGTTCCTGTTCAGGGTCATGAAGTACACCTGGCTGCTTCCTCCAGAGCGCACTGAAGCAAAGAACACCTGAGGAGCAAGCAGGGACGCAAAGGACATGCATGTCTGGATCATCTTTAAATTCGGCTGCTGTTAGTGACATGGCTTAAGTGTCGGCATCTCTCTTACCTTGTCATTTCTCTCACAGAGGAACTTCAGCCTCTGCGCTCTTTTGTGCATGAAGACACCATCCAGGTGGCCGGTCTCCACTGATCGGATCTCAATGGCCTTTTCTCCCCATCCCATGATCTGATTGGAGCAGATATGAGCTGCGATGCAAAATACAAAATCAGTTCAAGGCAAGCTGTTGACGGCTTAAACTGGTGATACATTAACTTTTATCTTAATTCACTTTCATTTACATCCATGTTAAAGTGACTACCAGGAACTTTAAGTTTTTGTTGATTCTAGCAACCCCTTTGGACAAAAGCGGTAGTGTTTTTAAGACACCAGCGCCTGATGTCCTAAAGATCTTTGCTAGCGTGTGAAAGAGAGACTGCAGGATGAGTCTTGTTGAGGTAATATACAGTATGTGACTATGTAAGATCAATAAAAGTAATATGACGATGGTAAAGCAAAGTAAACTTTGATAAGTACTGTTCTAGAAACGTGTGATGTCTGCCTGCCGTAAATCTTTTTGTCCGATTTGGCGGGGAATCAGACCCGAGCACAGACATTAATAATAACTATATAAAATTCATTTCTATTAGCTGGTGGTCTTGTTTTCTGTAACAGGTCATAAAGGGAAAAAAATTGACTTTATCATAAACATTTAAAAGATCCTCATAGTCACTTTAAGGTTGGTATTTGTTTTTTTTTGACCCGCACCGACAGATGTTGGCATCTCGCCCCACTGCAGCACCACGTCCTTGATGATGCGTCCGTACGTGTTGACGTAGACGCCCTCGTCCTCGTAGCACAGCAGCATCTCCATGCCGTCAGAGCTGGGCAGGAACACGATGGCATGGGGCATAATGGTGCTCTGGATCTGTATGAGATATAAAAAAAAAGAAAAGAAAAAAAAAGAAAATGGGCATGAGGCTCCTGCAGGTTCAGCATGTCCATACACACTAATGTCTGAGAGAGTCAGCACAACTCACATGAACGGGGATATAAATGTCGTAGTTGTTTCCAGAGTCAACGTCGATGGCGTGGAAGCCAGCGATGGAGCCGTATATGACCTTCAACCTCTGACCCTCCTCCACTGTCAGGTCTACCAGGACGGGCCTATGTGGCAGGTCTGCAAAGGACTGATTAAAAAGGAGAGGAGGGGGTTTGAGTTAATGACCGGATTTGGTCACTCTTACAGGCCACTCCTATTGTAACCCTTTTTTTTTCTCGGTACATTGTGAATTCATATTTTTTTGTTGTATGTATACGTGAACAAAAGTAATAATAATAATATAGATATGTTAGTTAAAAGATATGTTCAGTGCAGTCTGTGTTCATCAACATTTCCAAATAATAAAAAAAAACATTTAAAAAAATAAAAAAGGAATAGAGGGGGCAGAAAGTGATCTTGCTAAAAAAACAATCAACTTGAATGCTCTTCTGGCATAACTAATCCAGCTCACAGGAGAAAGGGGAGACTTTACCTTGAAGGCCATGAATTTGTGATAGGGTTTGGGCGCCCAAGCATACACCTCCACTGCATTCTTCAAAGCAATCACCAGGAACTTTATCCTCTCGTATTTCACTAGACAGAACATACCACAAGGCCACCCCGACATCAGACACTTGGCATCAATAATTTAGCATGCCGGATTGCATTCATGGAGAATTTGTCCAGAGAGTGGAATAGGCAGCCCAGCGGTGATGAATGGCAGTCGTCTGTCACTCACCCACTTTGTAGTGCACGCAGCCCTCCATCTCGCCCACAGTGGTCCAGCCTTGCTTCTTCTCCACCTCGGGGTCATTGTGGAGGATCTTGTTCCTCAGCCAGGCCAGGTAGTAGACACGCACCTTATTTTTTTTGCCTAAAAAAAAGACATAGTGGGAGATCATTTACAATGATTAATTTCAGTAATTATCGAAATGCATTGAAATTGTATATATATAAGAAAAGAGCTTTTCTTTTATTTTGAAAGGTTGTAATGAAATGCAAAAAAATTACTCTGAAGGCATGAGCACAATCTGGCAGCCTAGTGTTTGGCATCCAATTAAAAATGATAGTCTTTTGCCAAAATCACAGTTGGCTTTTAACGACAGTACTGAGAGCAGACTGGGGACGAGCGACCATCAGTAATGACCTGATATGGTGATGAGCAGGTTGAGGCCCTCCAGGACGTCCATCTGCTGGAACCTGCGAGAGTTGATGAGGGGGTAAACCTTGCCCTGGCCACTACGGTCCAGCAGCTTCAAACCGTTCTCTGTGCCCACCAACAGGTTCACACCTGGACACACACACCCTTTTCATTTAGCATGAAATTATTGTAATCATTGCCTCACCTCTTGCCAAAGCTTAAAATATTTTTTTTTTCCTCTATACGTGTGTTGTAACTTATCAGTTGACCTCTCCTATGCATTTCCATTATCATTTCTAAAATCATATCCTACAGCCACTCTACTGCTATAATATTTTATTGGCACATAACACAACTTTCAGATACTAAGTCATCAGCACGACAAAGGAAAATTGTCTGTGCAAAGAGGCTGGAAGTGCAGTGATTGATTTGATAAAAAAGTATTTGGCAATGAGAGCAGAGACACAGTGTTCTCTGTCACACTAAGAGAACTGAAGGAATGTCGGTGGCTGCTAAACTCATTTCTATGTCAAGTTTTCAGTTTTGAACCAGAGCCCCTGCTGGAGCTGATACAGTAGTTCTATGTCAGGATGGCGAACAAGATAAGAAAAGGTTAATATGACTTGGCTCTGGCACCACTAATCTGACTGATCTCTCTGTATTATATCAAAGTGTAAAAGATACATCATATTTTAAATAGGGATGTTAAACGATTCATTATTTGCGTGTCGACGTGTCGGAGGCATGAATCGACAAATCAATCGATTTACTATGCCATTAGAAAAAAAAAAGGCAATGTGCATTTTTTTGCGGCAGCAGCACGTAGTTGTGGTGCTGATAAACTGCGCTTTCCTTTAAACAACACTGGTGCCGCACGCTGTGTGTGTTCAGACTTCATCTGCATCAAAGCCTTTTTGATAATAAAATGAGAGGCTTTAATTTTAAAAACGCTGTCCATGCGTCGGAGGTGAACTCAGCTGAAAACAGAAACTACAGTCGCACTGTCAGCTTGCCGAAATGGCTCTGTGTACTATACAAACAGATCGCAGAAGCCATTCCCGTAGACAACGTTAACGGGCAGGATAGCCCCAGTTATCATTTTATTCAACAAACCAGAGTTTTTCTGCACGGCGGCTCATTCACTCATAGGCTACTTGCGAGGTCTCCTGGTGATCGTCACCGTCACAGCGCTACTCGCTGCTTTGCCCGGGCGGAGGCTTTGTGTGACGGTGATTTAACATCACGGCCGTAGATGAATGCAATAACTTTATTCTGCATATGTTGCACTGCACTGTTGACCCACACAGGACATTTAATGCGCTCACATTGCAGAAATGAAGCGCCTGCAGCGCGCTCGTGACCACACGTGAACTCGCATCACGGACGTCTCACATGTCCCCAAAACATCTAATAAAGTAAAACACCCGATTTACCGATTTCTATTTTTAGAGTCGCCTTGGGCACGAGTCGAAAATCGAGCCGAGAATCGACACATTGTTCACATCCCTAATTTTAAAGTAGTTAGTTTAGTAGTTAGTATTAGTTCAAGGTATGTAATCTTGCTTTCTTTTTTGTATTACTCAAAGCATTGAATGTGTTCTCACCCCAGAGTGCAGCACACAGAATCTCAGCGTTGAACCTCTTCTTGTACTTGCGGATCTCAGGTGTGTCATTAGGAGGGCGTGTGTTGGTAGGATTGACATTGACCATGGATCCTTTCCTCACCTCCATCTTCAGCTGCTCAAACCTGGAGCCTACACACACACACACACACACAGGCAGCAGTGGACATTCCAGAATGGAAAAACACAAACCGGGGCCAAATTTGACATTGTTTTGAACAGGACAAAACCCTGATTCATCCAGAAAATAACATTTGATTAAAAACACATATTTTATTAAGTTCAATGTTCAAAATACTCTCAATCTTAAGCAAAAACATATTTTGTTTCACAATAAATAGTGTCAGAGGTTAAAGGTAGTAGACACGTTTGCAATCAGCTGTAGATTCCGGATGTTGATGTCTGAAAAACTTGTGACTCACCAGTGATGGACATGTTATCCACTGCACCTCCTGGTGACTGGTACATGCCCAGATCCACAAAGGTGGTGAAGGATGACTTGCCGGATGCTTTAACCAAACCTCTGGACTGATACTGGTGGAGCAGAGAGTTCGTATAAGTTCTACAGCGTTGCTTAAAGCCATGTCCACATGTACACAGGTATTTTAACATATCTTTTTCTGTGAAGTTTGGCCTTTTAGTCCACTTGCAAATATAAGAAACGGACATTAAAACCAATTATAGTTTACATCTACTGAGCATGCGCCACACTCGCTCAAGAAAGCGTTCAATGCGCACTGCAGGCTCACAATGTTCCTCTGTTGTGTTTGATGTAATGTGTAGGGAGACTGGAGATATTCTAAAACACTGTCGTGGGTACCAGATTTTTTCTGCAACAGAGCGGGGAAATGTGTTTTTTTATATATTCGTGTATGTGTGGACATGGCCTACATCAACATCATGTCTGCAAAGATTTCTCAGACAAAATGGTAAAATGTGTTGTGCCCTATTAAAACAGCAGTTTAAAAATGCATATTTCTTGCTAACAGTCCTATACATTTTTTTTAAACTTATTGTCATGAAATTGAATGTGTTATGGGTTAACTTAATGGCTGGAGTGATGGCAACAATATGAACCTAAACTAGGAATTCAAGACTAATATACTTAGCATTAGTACATCTCACATCATAAACAGAGTCCTTCCCAGGGGAGGAGTGAGTAGCTGAATCAGTGGGGGAGTGGGAGGGCTGCACCACATCTGGCAAGTTAGTGTACCCATTATGGCTCCTCTTCTCTAGGGTCTTCCAGATAAAAGAGAAAACGCACACACAAACAGCTCCATGTATTACATAACCTCAAAGACTCAATTTGCTGCACCAATTAGCAGGATATGACCTATTTTGGTTAACACAACACAGTATTCACAAGAAGTGAAGTAACAGTCGCGACTAGACTAGCTTTAAGAAGTCAAGTTTATGTCCTCAACACTGCCAGCCCATTATTATGTCTTTATGTCAGTGCAACACTGTTATTTAAATGCAGCTGTAAAAAAATATTACTGAATTCCGTCACCTAGCCTAAATGACTCCAAATAATCTGTCTAGTCCAGGTTCTAGCTGCCATGTGCTACCAAAAATCAGGGAATTGTTTCCCAGCCTCATATCTGCCTCTTCTGTGGTAACATCTACCTGTGTGCTTGTTGAACATGATGCAAAATGTTGAATCTGCAAAGATATTCAGTAACACTTTGTATTTAGGTCATGTCAATATTGCATTATGAACACATTCATAATATGATGCATTTATAATGCTTTACTAAATGCAATATAAATGTTTAAAATCCAGCATGATAAGTACTATAAGTGGTGGACATAATGTATTATGAGTTCAGCACTTATAAAAGTGACATACATTTTTGAAAGAATCTGATTCCTTAGTTACACAGCATATTATAACAACCATAACTTTTACCAGTTATAAAGACACATAGGGAACTGCTCTAATATATTATACCAGAATATACATTTCTCATTGTCTTTAATGGAATAATGCCTTAAATAAACATCAATAAGATGCTTAAGCATGACTTTGTGAGCTTTGAGTGAAGTGAGCCATTATATAAGATAGCTGAACGAGAATTTACATGTAAAGGTATATTAAAAAGGTGGAGTCAGCGATTCTGTAGAATGCTTGTTGTCAAAACATTTATTTGTCAAAATCAGTGAATTATGTCCACAACTTGTAATACTTTATAAAACTTTGTATAAGTTGTCATGAAGGATTATAAAAATTCATAATGTATGCATGGCAACACGATGCATTAAAATGTCTTGTGAAAGGGGTCACAGAGCATTATAGACATGACCTTCATAGAAAGTGTTACCAGATATTCTTTGGCTTTGAGGGAGTGACAGTGACACTGTTGATGTTATAGATATTTCTTAACAGTGCATGGAAAATGGTTCCACATAATGTCATGCTTTCTTCACATAACATGTAACACCTTACAACACAATGGACGTAGGGCTCAGTGTCTTGCTGCTTTGTAAGAAATATTCTTTGACGTACATTGCATTGATTTTTCCATCAAGTCTTAATGCATTTTAAGCATCATTACGTGTAGAGATGACTCACCCTCTGCACCAGCATGGTCTGATCCCCGTAGCCTCCAGCTTGCTCTCCCTCTCCCACCTCGCCTTCGTCTTCATGAACCACCATGGTGCCCACTGAATCAGTGTCTGGGTCCCTGTGACTGCAATCACAAGAGGAAAATAGTCAGACAGTAACACAGTTTTTAGTATTGACTAAAAGCAATGAATACTCTATTTTGGAAGAAACGTTAACAAATAAGAATACTTTGATTCCTGTATTGTTAGTAAAGCCTTGTTTCCATGAGCTGTACAGTTACAAAAGGGATGGTACGTCACCCAATTATTTGCGTTTCCACGGACAAAGGTTAGGAAGGGTACCCAAAAAAAGCTTTCCGCGTATCTCAAAGGGTCCCAAGCAGGTGGATCTACACACTGCAGTCCATTGGTTGTTCCACAGAATCATTTTCAGGAGATAAACCGCCGGGTGCAATCACCTTAAAAAGAGTGAACAATTTCATGTTTTGCATAAAATGTTGCCGTTCGGCACTCTGTTTACTGTGTGCCAGTCTTCCTCTTCATTGAATTTACTGGCAGGCTTCACTGTGTAAGGGCACTTTCGACAGTGGAAACTTAACCCATATCTAGGGTTACTGTACCGGACCGTACCAAACCATACCATACAAAAACAAAATGTACCGCTCAGTGGAAACCAGGCCTATTTGTGTGTGTTACTGGTACCGATCTGTGGGGCTTTCTTCCTCCTCTGCTCCCTCGCCACTCTCGCTCTCCTCGCTGCTCTCGCTGCTCTCTGAAGACGAGGAGTAATCGTTGGCCTTGACCGGAGGCCTGGGCTGCTCCTCTGCGCGCTCCTTGGCAAAGAGGCCGTGATCCTACACAGACACAAACACACCACCATTTAACTTTTGGAGCGTGTTCAAAAAAATATGTTTTAAACATAATCTCACCTATTAAATAAACAGCAAACAGGGCAACCGTGACATATGCAACACATTAAAATTAAAAGACCAAACACGACTGCAGTTGAGCAACGTCATCACGATAATGGGCTCAGAAACAGTCCCAGTATCCAGACTCAAAACTCCCCAAAAATTCTCAGAATTCAGAGCCTGTTCCCTAAAAGAAAATACTTTGCGAAGATTTTGAGTCAGGGTTAACAAGGACTGTGTTGAGTTTAAGATGTCCACAAGATGACAACAAAAAATAATGCAATCACATTAAAAGGGATGATTATTTTAACTAATAAATGAAAAGACAGCATTGAGCATGCAATTCATAACTATGTTCTTAAGCCGATTACTGCACATTCAAGCTTATTCATAAACGATGTGCATTGTGTAACACAAAAAGATAGAGTGATACTAACCTCCCCTATAGCCCTCTTGTAACTCTGTATTAATGAGGTAAGAGTCAACAAAAAAGATTTGACAAGAGGAAAAAGATGAAGGGAAAGAGCAACAGTGCAGAGTACATTACGTGTTCAGGAAAGGTAATGTGAGGAGAAAATCTTCAGTTAATATATTAAGTGTCAAGTTACAGAACAGTTGAGTCAAACTAAGCCTGCTCGGCACGGTAAAATTAATGCCTTTGATTTTGAACTACTGCTTTTCAGGGGTGTAAAGTAGCGAATTACATTTACTCGCGTTCCTGTAATTGAGTAGTTTTTTTGTGTACTTGTAATTTTTTAAGTGATTTTTAAAACCTATACTTTTACTTTTACTTTGAGTATGTTTATTTTTAAGTATTGTACTTCGCTACATTTGATATCACCTGCGTTACTGAGTAAAAAAATAGATAGGGAAACGAGAGAAAAGAAAAGAAATATCGCGGGGGGCTTTTATTTTTACGACACAATACCAGAAACTAACACAGAATGATCGACAGGATCATTGCGACTAAATGATAACAACAAACATTGCTTCCCTCTATCATTAAAACAAAATAATCCCAGTTTAACTATCATTGTACCGCACGTGAAGACGTGAAGGCTTTTAAATGCAGCAAACCTTTCATCCAGCCGTGCGATCGGTCCCTCCCTCACCTGTGGTTTAGCTTTCAGCTTAACAGTGCAGCATGGAGACGGTGCGTGTTGCCGGGAGCTTTGAAAAACTTCCAGAAGACGGCAGAAAGTCAGGCTTTGGTCGAGAAGAAAGGTAAAACTAATAGACTAAAATAATGTGCAAGATATGTTACGCGCGGACACGCGAGTCAGATGACATGACATCCGACCCAACTGCACCTCAAAACATCACGACCTATTAGTTTACTCATTAAAAAAAGTCGAATCCAAGTGGACTATGACCAAGCAATAAAGGAATAAAAAACACAGGAAGTTTAAAGCTCCTTGACTCTTGCCACCGCAACAGTCATCAATTTAGAACACTGTAGCCTACAATGCAACTTGCTTATCCAGCCAGCTCCATGAGAGGTAAATAAAATATGCCCTCACATTCCTGCCCTATCAACAACATTTGCAACGGTTTATTTTGATTTTGACATTTATTTTATTTAAATATTAAAAAATATGTTTTACTTATTTCCATTTTCCTTGTTTTCAGTTCAATTAGGATATGTTTAAAGTCAAAAGTCATGGTTTCAAATGTTAAATAAGTGCATGTTGCAGTTCTTAAATCAATGAATAATTGTCTATAATAATTGTGATTACACAATGTCAATCAAAATAATCATGATTATGATTTTTGTCAAAATCGAGCAACCTAACCTTGCAATGTCCATGGTTTAGATCAATTATACAGAATTACATTATTAGAACTGCAGCTGCAGTCTGTTTAGGTCTGTAGACCGGTAAAATTCCCACATTAACAGCCTATTTGCTCCATATTTGCTTATCTAAAGTATAATGACACAGTATAGGCTACGTCCATACATGTGTGGTGACATGATTTGTTTAATTTGTGCACTTTGTTGCATTAATTAAACAAAACTAGTTTGAGATGTATATCCCCTTGTCTATATAAAGAATGCCCTACACAGAAGAGACCCCCGCCCCCTCCCGCTGTTAAAAAGTAACTAGTAACTTGTACTTTAAGTACATTTTAAATCAGCTACTTTTTCACTTTTACTTCAGTAGATTTTTAGACTAGTACTTTCACTTTTACTTAAGTAAAATTTCATCCAAGTAATCATACTTTTACTTGAGTAGAATATTTTTGTACTCTTTCCACCTCTGCTGCTTTTATCTGAGCAATATTATGTGTTGCGTGCACCACTTCAGCACTAGCCAATATGACGTGATTTGTAAAAGAAGCGCTTACAGCAGGGCGCCCAGGACGTGAGGAGGTGCGCGATTCCCCAGGCTTGTGACGACCGTCATGGGGGAGAATGGGGGAATCCATTTTGGAGGAACCTGCCATTGACAATGTGGTAGAGAGAATGTAGTTAGAATCCTGAAATTAGATTGATGCAACAATAGTCTATATAGAAATTTAGCATCAGGGAGACAGGGACTCACTGAGGATGCGATGCCTCTCCAGAGAGCCAGTCTGGGGCAGATTGGACATGATGCTTATAGTGTCTCCCCTCTCCCAGCGATCATTGCGGCTCAGGTCTGGATTGCTGCCATTGGGATATGAATCAGTTATCTCAACAACCTTCCACCATTTTAGAAGGCACTCGTTTAAAAGAAAGCAAACTGATCTTATCACTTGTCTTCAGTACCTGGCTCTGACCGGGTGCCGTATGCCAGAGTTCAGGTTGGTGTTGAGAGCCGTGGCGATAGACGCTGTCCTCTGGGGAATCTGAGGACAGCAACATTATAGTCTTATGGCGCTTTTCCACTGCGTTGTATCAGCTCAACTCGACTCGACTCGCATTTTTGGCGTTTCCACCGCTAAATCATGGTACCTGGTAGCGGCTGTTTTTTTGGTATCGCCTCGCTCTAGGTTCCAAGCGAGCTGAACCGATGCTAAAAGGTGACGTCGGACTCGGCAGACTGCCGGCCACTGATTGGCCAAAGACTACCGGCTTCATTCTGTTGTATATTTTCCCAAACTCTCCGGGACTTTTCGAGCGTATTTTGTCTCACGCGTGCAGCCTTCTCTGGCTCTCTTTCATTTGATTTGCATCACAGATCCGAAAAAACAAAATTAAATGTCCATATATTCACTAAGCTCACCCAGTTGTGTTGGTTGTTGGGGACATTACTTTAAACATACTGTACACAACACGAGAGGAGACATGTAGGGCAGCTAGCAGCTATATACCCTATAGTAGCCGGCTGGGACAGAAATGATAGCGAGTGATTACATAACAAGCCTCGGACTGCACCGATTACCTCAATAAAATATTCAGGCTGAGACACGGCTTGCATTTGCAAACACGTATCCTGAAACAAGCACAAAACAGTCAACTATCATGCCCGTGTTTACGTGCATAAGGATGTACGTGACGAGTCCCTACAGCTGACTGAGTGGCAGAGTCACACATTGGGACACCAATCCTCCCTTTTAATGGCCCATTGCAATATTCTTCTACTTCTTTTAGCAAACAGATACAAGGGTGGTTTCCCTCAAACATTTTCTATCCGTTTTTTTGGCAGTTGGTTCAGTTAATAGTACAACAACTGCTCGTAATTTCTGCTTTGCTTCTTTGCTCCGGAGTCGGCTTTCTGCCCCTTTGTATGACGACCCCGCCCACGTTCAGGAGGTACTATTTGCAGTGGAAAACGACCCGTGCTGCTACCAAAACCAAGTCGAGTTGAGTCGAGTAGAGCTACATGTGCGGTGGAAAAGCGCCATTACTTATAGCAGTTCTTTTTTGCAAAAACAGTAGCTTAGAAAGTGAACAAAGATGCTTTTTATTGATTATATAGAACAGGTCACATATTATACACATTTTTCAGGTTCAAAATTGTGATTGCAGTTTCTACTAGAGTAGTTTTCATGATTTAGTGTCCAAAAACCCTTCATATTTCTCACACTGACATTGCTGAATCCCCCTTTTTTCAGGCACACCGTTTTAGCCATGAATCTAACTGCCGGTTTGAATTTTACCTGACAGTTAGCTTTAGGGGTATCTGGGGGTGTGCTCATCACAGGTGGAGGTAGGGCTAAGTTAAGTTGGTGTGGCGAGGCTTCTCCCCTTATGACGTCATAAGAGGAATCCAATTGGACTGGGAAATTTGAACACGTTTTAGTTAAAGTGGAGGTGGAGAAAAAGAGAGGGTTTGCTCATACCTTTCTCATATTTTGGGAGTCTAGTCACACCGGTGACCCATATTAATGTTGAAAAGGTGCATTTTTCATAATAGGTGACCTTTAAAACTGAGAGCTATCAGTGTCAGTTTATTGTGTTGTAGGTATTGGTGTAACCTGGGGGTTAAGTTGTGTGCTTTGTGCTGACTTAACCCATTGATGACGGCTGCTGCGCGATGCCACATTGGCTCTCCTGCCTGATGCTGCATCGCGCAGCATTATTACTTTATCTAATTTTCATGGCATTCCCAGCATAGAATGCACTGTCATTGGTTCAAATACACAAGAGGTGGGTTTTGTTGATTTTTTTAAGACCACGTGACCACCCAAAAGTTGTGTGGTTTGCCGAAAATCACGTCAATCAAAAAAATAAAAAATAAAAAAATAAAACAAAACAATAAAAAAAATACGCCGGCTATGTCGACGAAGGAACAGTTAGTGGCATTTGGTGCGCAGAATCAAGGTCTACTATAGACTACTGACGAAAATCACACAACACATTGCATCTATTTATTAACAATATTTAATAATTTTCTAATTCATCTAATTTTGACGATTTTTAGAAATATTTGTTGGTTTGTAAGCGCTAAGGGAGCATGTTTAAATAAAACCTGTGAACCTTAACTTTTAAATGTATTTTATTTCATGTTTCTATGTGCTACACAGGCTTAGATATTAAGGTTTTGGTAGACTTGACAATTCGTACTATTTTTTCAGAAAACCCTCAGGCATTAAGGACATGCATCCTAGATTGCCATAGTCATCAATGGGTTAATGTGTGGTTCAAACAAACAAGCCACTATAGATCTTACTTTGGGTGGGAGTTCCACATCCGGCAGGCGGATCCAGGGGCCGCGATCCTCTCTGCTCTGGTGCGCCAGCGGTGCGGGGATCTCGGAGGTGGGGTCCGAGTTTTGACGAACCAGCTCCCTAGAGTGGATGGGGCGGGGTGTGGGGGTGAGGGAGGGGTCCTGGGTGGGGAATGCAGACATGGTCTTAGTGGGCTGGTCACACAGGGACTGGGAGCGAGGGACAGGGGCAGCGTAAGGCTTGAGTGGAACCAGGTGAGCCATCTGGAACTGCAGGGGACAGGGGCAGCAGCAGCAGAACACCAAGGGGAGGGGTGGGGGAGCGGCCCAGTGGAAGGAAGAGTGCACAAGAGAGTTGCACGAGAAGCACGCCCAAGTGCGGAGAAGAATGCAAGGTTGTGTGTGTATCCAAAAGGTGATTTTTATTTTATTTTTTTTTTACACGTAGGAAGAAAGTGATTGCAGATGGTTGGAGAGGGAAAAGAAGAAAAAGAGAGCAGTAAATCAGGTAGCATAGACAATGAAAAGGTAAAGCAGCGTAAGAAAAGAAGAAAAGGCATATTCAGTTGTATCTTCCCCTAGTTTTTGCGGGAGGTTTTAATCAACTGATTTTTTTTTTAAACACTAGCAAGACTCCCACCTTTCCCTGCCCGCCTTGGGGTTCAACGGGCCTCTGCATTGGTGGGGTCTGAGAAGACGGGCCCACTCCTGATTGGCTGATTGAGTCAGAGCGAGACTGGATGGCGGTGTCGGAGACAGTGGTGCAGATTTTGGGCGAGCCCTGCCTGTTCAGCTTGCTTCGCTCCTCCACCTAAAGGAAAGACGGCATTAAAGGCGGAGTCAGCGATTTTGACAACGCCTGTTCAGTGAACATCTTCTCACGATTCTACTTGTACGTACTGTAGGTGCTCTGAAAAA